>JASDQU010738435.1:69983-104858 GCA_032191745.1 Picea mariana | reverse complement strand
CCGAGAGATTTGTTGGTTGAACTTCTTTGTTTTCTTGCTAGCAATTGTAATGGATTTTGAGGTCACGTGCAAAATAGTTCTTCGTTTAAGTATATAGCTTCTTCCAACAACACAGATTTGGCAAGTGTATCGAATTGTAGAGATTGCACAAGTATTTGTCTACCTCGAAGGCAGGTAACAGAAACTGTATGGGTGGATAAAACGACATATTATCACTACAAAATTTTCTACTTCATAGTTTGATGACCTACATGTGGGTCTGGTAGTCGACTTGACAGAAAGTTATGTTCTTTGTCAAAGTTTGTTCAGTTTCCTCTGGATGTAGTTGCAGACTCCACATATTTGGTGTCACCTCTGAACATTCCAGACCTTTTCGTGGGCTACCATACCTCCACCACTATGAGGAAATATATATTTTGATGCCATCTGCAACATTTGATACACTTGCCAGACTTGTGCTGGTGCATTCTGCAGCATTTGATGCACTTGCCACACCTCTGTTGCCCGAAGAATTTATGTACCTCAACAGAGTTGCATTTTTCATTTGGGTTGGACGTTTCTTCCAATTTACTGTAATAAAGCAAAGAAGTTCCACATACAAATCCTCAAGAAAACTTCTCAACCAACCAAACGATTGAATACAGGGAGAATACTAGTCACTACGTACTTGAATTTTTTTCCACTGCCTTGGCTGTTGTGACATAAAACGACTCCATCCACTTTGAAATCAGACTGAATCGCATTTCTAAGTTGTCTCGGATGTCAAGGGTCAGGAACATTGCAAGGAAAGCACCTTAAACCCCAACTTTTCGACGGCAGAGGGAAATTAATACTTGACAAAGAATGGAATGTTGAATAAGTAGCGATTGCAAGCAGGCCATATCTGGAAGAGAGAAGGTATTCAAAAAACTGGGATAGATGTACTTGGCAGCACCGATTAAGTAGAAAACCCAAAATTGATATTTAGCTCGTTTTTTACAAATAAAGAGTTTGAACGTCAAGAAAATTGTGAAGAAGCTTCATCAATGTACATATTTTTTATTGGTCGATGGCAGGCGAAATCGAAATCATTGTCGCAATTAGCCTCAGCTGTATTTTGTAGCCCATCTTATTTGAATATAGAATAATTTTGGTTTATTTTTTAATAGTATTTTTCAATTTCTGGTATTTTTTTTAATTGTATTTTGTACCTTCTTCCCCTGTGTCATTAAACATGAAGGACAAGATTTTGTTTATGCTTCCCACTACTTCAATCTAAATAAAACCTGGTATGTTCTTTGTTTACATTTTACATTTAAGAATAATTTTTCATAGGCCATACTTATGTGGCGGCGGCCTTGTATTTAAAGAAAGAAATTGGAGGACCCGTCTTGCTCCCATTCTTCGGGTTCCGTAAATAGAATCAATTAATGAGTTACAACAAGGCGATTGAACTGTTGACGCAATGTTCCTGTGAAGTATGTTGGATATATTGCAGCTTCTTCTATTTGATAATATCTGTGCATATATACTAATATCAGTACTATTGGAATAAATACAAAAAAACTTCCTCTTCGACAAAGCTTAGGTAATTATGTTTGGGTTTGCGGTATTAAACAACTATGTCCATTGTTCTGTCATATACATCTTGCAGCCTAAGAACTTCCGTAGTCTACAATTTATGCTTTAATTACTTAAAGCCACACCAAATTTTGATTGCATTTAATTTAATTTAGATATTGATGTTTATGGAGAGCCGACGTTTGTTGATGTCATTGCAATGAGTACAAGATGAATAGATGATAAGGAGTTCATCTCGCTGAGACCAGAATGAAAATTCATGTTTCTCATTGTGCTATGTACATCTTGCAGTCAATTTTTTTGTGCTTTCAACGAAATTTGCCAGCCGAAGAGAATTTTGCAAATTGGGAGATCATTTGCATTTGAAACAGAACCAGTCCACTAATATATATTAGTATGAATACTATTCAGATAAATATGAAAACGTTCTCCATTGATAGATACTAGTAAGAAAAATATTGAAATAGATATCAAAACTTTGTCTTGGCCAATACTTAGCCAGTTATCTGGTCACCAGGCCCCGGGTTCGCGGTACCCAGCACTTATGTCCCCTATTTCGTCATATACATGTTGCAGCCAAAGAACTTCAGTGATCTGCACTTAATTCTTTTACTAGTGATAACCCAGCAGAGGTTCGAAAACATTACCATTAATAAAAATAAAAATAAAAAATAAATAAATAAAACAAAAAAAAAGTTTTTTCGACTCTCGGATACTTATCTCTTTTCCCCTTTTGCTTTTCCCATCCATTATGGATTTTTGGTTTTATACTTAATCGTCTTTCTATAATGGGCAGTTGCAGGGTTTGCGGGTTGACATATCTTCATCTTCATCTATATCTTTACATGACGAATCCGACCGACCGTTGTACCTTTCCATACCTAGGCAATTTTATGGACGCGGTTGCTGGATCGGCGCATACGAACTGGCCTTTTGTTCTTTCCGCTCGTTATCGCTTTCTGGATATATACTTACTGCCCTTTGTATGGTATCCGTTTCCAGAGTTGGTGGGCTGACATGTCTTCTTCTCCATCTATATCCTCGCATGACAGATCCGACCGACCGTTGTTCCTTTCCATACTAAGCCAATTTTATGCCCGTCGTTGTGGGGCCGACACTTGCGAACCCAACTGCTTATCGTTCTGCTATATACATCTTGCACTCAAAATATCCGTGATCTACAATTCCACCGCGGGTTCCTCGTATACATTAACTTCGTTCAAAGTATTTGTTGTTGCTTTCCATCCCTAGCAACTTTGCATCCTTCCTGATATACATCAACAATGCTCTTACTAGTGACAAGTGGACACAGTGGTACGAAAGATACTTCCGTGATCTACAATTCATGGTTTAACATCTGCATCTATATCCTCGCACGACGGATCCGACCGACCACTGTTCCTTTCCATACTTAGCCAATTTTATGCCCACTGTTGCGGGGCCGGTGCTTGCGAACCCAACTTCTTATTGTTCTTCTATATACATCTTGCACTCGAAACATCTGTTATCTACAATTCCACCACGGGTTCCTCATATACATTAAGTTCATTCGAAGTATTTTTTGTTGCTTTCCATCCCCAACAACTTCGCGTCCTCCCTGATATACATCAACAATGCTCTTAGTAGTGACAAGTCGACACGGTGGTACGAAAGATAGTTCTGTGATCTACAATTTATGCCTTACCTGGTCAGAACTCAACAGAGTTTCGCAAGAATTTGCATTAATAATCAAACACTATATGTTCTTCTGCGAGATACTTAGTTCTTTTTCCCTTCTCTTCTTCCCGTGTATTATCTACAATTCCACTACAAACACCTTCATCATTTTTCCCTTATTTTCTTCCCATGTATTATGGGACTATAAAATATGGACATGATATTTTATAGAGCATGTACAAATTTCACATTCCATACCTAGCGACATTTTGGATCGCAGGTTCTCAGGCGGGCGAGCTCAAAATTGGGCCTCCATTGTTTCGTGGCCTACAAATAACACCCAGAGTTCCGCGATATACAAATTGACAAGCTAACCTGCGGACAGGTTGACTAAAGATTGCACTTCTATTGTTCTGTGTCCTCCAAACAGCGCTCCCAGATCCGCGATATAGAAATTGAAACACAGAATGCAGAACTGGCGGGGTGGATATTGCCATTGTTTATGGATGTTAATCCCTGTGAAGTATCTAACAGTATCTAAAACATTATTTTGAATACTAAATTAGCTCTTAGTAGTAACAACTGGACACAGAGGTACAAAACAGTTGGGATTTCACTCTCCGCAATATACAAATTGACTACCATACATCGTTCGCTCTTCCGTGTTACAGATTATGCATTCAAATGTTCGGAGCGATACAATTAGAAGGTTCGGGCATCGCCTCCTCTGCAGACACCTTCTCAGACTGATTTGGATCCTCCTGTTGCTAGGTTCACGTAATATGCAGCTCCAGCATTGGCAAGTTGACATATCTTTATCTCCATCTATATAATCAGACGACGAATCCGACCAACCGTTGTTGCTTTCGATACTTGGCCAATTTAATGTCCACGTTTGTCGGGTTGGGACCAATTTCATCCCCATCTATATCCTTGCATGGTGAATTGGACCGCCAGTTGTTCCTTTTCATACTTAGTGAATTTTATGCCCGTGGTTGCCAAGTTGGCGTAATTGAACTTTGTTCCTTTTTGTTCTATTATATACACCTTTCACTCTAAATTTCTGTGATCTACAATTCCACTGCTAACTACTCGGTCCTTTTCCCTTTTTTTCTTCCCATGTATTATGGGACTATAAAGTATGGACATGATATCTTATAGAGCATTTATGAATTCCGCACTCCATACCTAGCGACATTTTTGATCGTGGGTTCTCACGCGGGCAGGCTCAAAATTGGGCTTCCATTGTTGTGTGTGTTACAAATAGCACCCACAAGTCTGCGATATTCAAATTGACAAGCGAACCTGTAGACTGGCTGACTCAACATTGCACTTCTATTGTTCTGTGTCCTCCAAATATCGCTTCCAGTTTCGCGATATACAAATTCACACACGGAATGTAGGGCTGGCAGGGAGGAGATTGCCATTGTTTACAGATGCTAATCCCTATGAAGTATTTAACAGAATCTTAAAAATTATTTTCAATACTAAATTAGCTCTTAGTAGTGACAACTCGACATAGAGGTACGAAAAGGTGGCATCACACCATGTGCAATATACAAATTGACTACTGGGTTCTGACATCGTCCGCTCTTCCGTATTACAAATTATGCATTCAAATGTTCCGACATCTTAACCGATTTCCTTGAAGACCCGACAACATTTCTTGAAGATATCACAAGGCTGCAGGTAAGTTCCTTTAGAAATCCATTCCGGGAAATTGCTTGGTTGTTTACAAGAATAACGGGACAGGCATCCACAACAAGCATTTCCCATATAATTCTTTATATTTTGTATTTTATAGTCAAGGAACAATACATTTTCGATTGGGGGAAGCTAATGTCCATTGAGCTCTATTCCCAGTTGTCATGACTCAAAGAATCGAATAAATTTTATATGTCATCCTACTTGATTTTCGCAATTGTGTATTGTTGTTTGTTTCCAAAACTTTCTCTTTCCAATAAAATAAACTGTGAATTTGACCCAGTAACATTTTAGCACGAGGCCCTGTGGAGACACAAGGCCTTCCATTGTTTTTATGAAGTTTTTAATGACTTTGTCTCAGTTTTCAAAGATTTACTGTTAGGCAAGGATGCTCCGTGAATGTCTAGCCAGGCAAGCAAGTTTTTGAACAAGAAGGGCACACTTGAGCAAGAGGAAAATCACAGTGTCCTCATGGACCTAACATATGTTGAAAGGATAAAAGGGTTCAACCCTAATGGAATTTTTCGAGAACATTTACTAGGTGTTGTCTTTAACGCCTCTTTTATCCATAGACACCTGACCCAAGATAGGGACAGTGTCGACAACAATCCTGCTTCTGTCGATTGTGACGGAGATACAATGCAAAGCGTGATTGAATTGTACAGACAACATGGAAAAGTACCCAGTTCCCCGCCAGCACTCCCAAGAGCACGACATCATGGAGCATCGCTTCGATGGGCCACCCCAATAAGAAAGCAACCCATAAATATTTGAATGGAGGAGAAGATAAGAACCCTCCTCACATAAATATTGATAGTTCTCACAAAATTCCACTCGCGAAGAAGAGAAAAAACAATGCAGGGCAGGCAGAGGAACCCGAAATTGAAAGTGGAAAACTGCAACTTGAAATTGAAGCTGAGTACATGCAGAAAATTTGGTTGTCTGTGGTGGAAATATCTTAGACCAATTTTTTTGACATAGATGAATCCTTCGTAATCCAGAGCGTTATTTTTGACAGCGAATCTAAAAGTATGGTCATTGAAAAGAGAGATGTAACAAACAGGAAAGGCAAATCTCGCACAAAGATTGACTTTAGCGAAATGTCTCCATCCCAAATCTACTTATTTCACCAGGTAACCGGTGACATTCTTCGTGATTCCATTAGAGGAATGGATACAGATCATGCCGATCCGAAACACCACCTCAACGAATTTGAGCAGGCATTCATTGCAACACCAGAATTTGCCAGTCCTTTGGCAAAAATCGTGCCTTCTACCACTGCATCGAATATGAAAGTATCATCTACCCTCCTTTCATTCTCTAGAGCCCTTGTAGAGAATAACATCAACAAAAGAATGCAGCTAGTTACTGAAGCCTGGGAAACATCGCAAAATTTAGTTTCCTTCGAAAAGAAGGCCAATGATTTGCAGGAACATTTGGAGGCGGATTTAGAAAATGAACAGCTTTTCTGTGATCGGGTACTAGACCCTTTTGCCAACTATGTCGTCAACACATTGGAACTGAAAAGAAGATAGGAGAAACTCCCCTCCCCAAAGCGCACCAAAAAAGTAAAAGCATGTTGGCAAAAGAAAGTTCACAACCTGCAGCTCATTGTCAAATAATGTAAACAAGTCATATCAGAAAAGGAACATTTATTCACAAGCCTGCTCAAAATGGACTTAGCCGGAACCACCAACGAGGTTCAAGATCCTAACTTAATTCTCAAATCCTTGTCAGTCACCAAAGAAGCCTTGTAGGAACAAGTTGATATTTTAAAGGGGTTGTCTTTCGAAAAGTTTTACGACATACTTGAACATCGTCTAGATGAGCACGAGCGTTGGGTATTGAACTATGCCCCACACAATGAAGAAATTAAACAGAGTCTACATAGTATTTCAATGGATCTAAGGAAATTAGAAAACGATCTTTATGACATAGAAATCCGGGATGAAATCAACACAACCCCCATGAAAAGATACATCGAAGAATGGTTCCAATAGAGAATGGACAGCCTCGTCTAGGAAGGGAAACAACCGGTCAACAGGACTCCACTACCCATCGACGACAGCAACAAAAACGCATCAGCTTCATATTAATTCTATACTGCCATCTTGTTTTGTTTATCAATCCAATTTAAGTCTATGTTGTCATCTTCTTTTCTTTATCAATCCACTTATGTCCTCTTTAAATAGAAAACTGTAACCAAAGACTCATAACTTTCAATTTTTTCTTTTCAGGTCTTTCTCTCTACCGTCGCACACTTCTTCTTTCGACGTTCCTAATTCTTGTACTTATTTATTTTTATGGTTTGCGGGAGCCCCAATCCCAGTCTATATGATACATGCATTTAAATTTCCAGAAACATGTAACAGACGTTATTATTTTTTGATAAATTCCAAAGAAAACTGATTCGAAAATGCCCTTATTGTATACTAAATTTTGGCTTTCCAGGAACCTTCTTGTTTGTTCCAAAGAAAACTAATTTGGATATGCTACATTTCTTGTCTCCTATTGTATGCTAATTTTTTGGTCTTCAACGGTGTTGATGCTTTAAATGTTGATGTAATTTCCAGAGATATGTAACAGACATTACTTATTTTATAATAAGTTTGTATAGTTCGCAAGCCCGCTTGTCAAATTATATATCACGGAACTCTCGATGCTATTTGTAGTGCACGAAACAACAGAGGCCCATTTTTGAAATTGCTAGCCCGAGAACCCGCGATCCAAAAACTGGCTAAGTGTGGAATGAGCACTCTGTGCATGCTCTATAAAACGTGTGCAGAGAAAACTAATTCGACAATGCCATATTTTTTTGTCCAAAAAAAGCCTTAGTTTTAAAGCAAACTAATTATGTGTAACAGACGTTATTTCTATTCTATTATATAACAGACATTATTAATTTCTGGTAAATTTCTATAGTCTGCAACTCCACCTGTCATTTTGTATGTCGCAGAACTATCAGTGCTATTTGTAGGACACGGAACATCAGAGGCCCAATTTTGAACCCGCCAACCCGAGAACCCGCGATCCAAAAACTGTCTACGTATGCAATGAGGGCTCCGTGCATGCTCTATAAAATATCATCCCCATACTTTATAAAAGTACAAATTTCGTATCTATCAAACTAAATATCTACTTTATACAAGTACATATTTTGTATGTATAATTTATTTATTTCTGATGAATTTATATAGTCCGCAACTCCACTCCTCGATTTTTGTATCGCAGAGAACATCGGAGGCCCAATTTCTGTATTGCAGAACTATCAGTGCTATTTGTAGGCCAGAGAACATCAGAGGCCCAATTTTCAGCCCGACAACCCGCGATCCATTATAAAAGTACATATTTCATATGTATAAAACTAAATATCTACTTTATAAATTACATTTTTGGTATGTATAGTTTATGTTGTCCAGGGACCTATAATTTCATAAATTTCAAATTATTTTATGTCTAGGAGCCCTTCTTTTAAAGATAAATACTTCGGTAATGCTAAATTTTTTGTGTCCAACAACCTTTCAAATGTTGATAATTTTTTATATTTTTCAGGAAGAACTAATTGGGGAATACTATGTTCTACATGCAAACCACATGTATTTCAACTTTCTAGTCACGTATCTGTATTAGGTCGCATTTACTCCCATCCCAACCTAACAGAGACTACGCTGCCATGCAACCCTTGTTTTAATTCGTTCTATTCAATTTTTAAAGATTCTCCTTTATTAAAAGGATTCCCACTTTTATTTCTTAATCTGATTTATACATTTTATTTTATAACTTTAATTTTATTTATTTTATTATATTATCTAAATTACAAACGTGTCTCTCTTTTATCTTTACTTTTAGTCTTTTATTTATAATCCATCTTTTATAACTTTAATTTTATTTATTTTATTATATTATCTAAATTACAAACGTGTCTCTCTTTTATCATTACTTTTAGTCTTTTATTTATAATCCATCTTTTATAGATACTTTTAAATTATTATATCTACGTATTATTATTAAATATGTCATTCTATCTCTTATCATGTTATTTTATCACTCTTAATTGATATTATTTTTTTTTTCTTTTTTATAAACTTTTGACATAGTCTTTATTATGTTTTTATCGTATTACTTTTATTCTCTCTTATCCCATAATATGTTCTTTATCGTAGACATTTTTTATCATATTTTATTTATTCTTTCTAATCAAGTATCACTTTCCCCATAACATTAATAAATTATTTTAAACTTATTTCTTTGATATGTATTAATTAAATTTTACTTGATCTCTTATATTTAATTAATTTATTATTTATTGGTTTTTCATTATATTTATATGGCTACTTTTTCACCTTTTATCCTATAAATATTTTAGGATAGTTCTCTTTTTTTTCAATATTTTTCAAAAGTATTTTTTTTATTATAATGGGTAGAGTGTTTACTAGAAACATTGGGAACATTTCACAAATCTAACATGTTATACTACAAAAGTGTTTATGTCGATATTGGTATTGTTATGAACAACACAAACCACCATATATACCTAATATGTTAGTCCAGAATTATAGTGAGAAGGTAGTGAGCATGTTGGTGGATAATATTATGAAGGAGATGCGGATTGAAGAGCTAGAAATGAGATCAAATCTAGTTATGGAGAGTGAGTTTGTTGGTATGCATAGGAAAGATAGGGGGAGGGAATTTAAGAAAGGATGGTATTTGAGGATTCTAGTTTCTTCATAGCTATAGGATGTTAATCAAGATTTTCATTACACTGATTTTTGGTGCAAATTTATGGCGTTTGATCCCATGGCCACAAACACATACCAAGGTCCTCTCTTTGACTTGGATTAGGTTTTTGGTAATCAATTGTGTGACCTATGTTGGCCCTCAACCAAGTTTTGGAGAACCTTGGTCGTGTTTGACCATTTTTGGGACTTCGACAGGCTGGTCGAAGATGGAGCGCCCAGGTGAAGCAGAGATTGCGGGATCTCGCCCCCTTTTGTGGGATTTTTGGGGATTAGGGTTTATGTAACCGGTATGGGATGTCGGCCCATGGGTTTACCCATGTTTATGCCCCATTTGTAATGTATAAATAGATATCTAGGTGATGTAAGAAGGGGGGAGACCTAGTATAATCGACTTAGTGCGGATCTAGAGGCTTTGTGCATACTATGTGTTAAGACTTGCAGAGCTAAGTGCAAGTGATTGTAAGAAGCTTGTGTGCAGATTGTGTAAGAAGGATTTGTGTTGTGACCTAACTCGGGGAAGGAGGATCTGGCAAGGTGCGCGCAGATCTCATGTCCTATGCGAAGTGGGTTTTGTGGCTCTGTGCTTGTAGGAAGAATGAGAGAAGATAATAAAGAAGAAGAAGAGTTGGTGGACGTAGCCCCACACTGGGGTGAACCACGTACATCCTGTGTTGTAATTGCTTTGTGCTATTGATGTGATTTATGCTTAGTGTTGAATCTTTATGTATGTTAGATGCATCTGATGTAGTAGCTTAGTGCTTAATAACTTGAATGAATGCTAGATCTATTTGATGTTATGTGCTAAATGGTTAGATATGCTTAGATCTTGTTGAATACTATGTTGTTCTGTAATTAGGGTTTGAATCTGTGATGTGAATAAGGGTAAAATCTAATGAATGTTAACTGTTAAGTGCTATGTTAAGTATTGTGATCACAAATTTGTGTCCTAGCTAAGTTGTAGACACATGAATCCTACAACCCCCCCTGCCTCTACCTCGGGTGAGATTTCATCTGCTTCGCGGGTGTTGCCGAAAGGGTCAGTAGTTAGGGTTTTGTTGGTGCATTGTTGAAGCGTTGAACCCTAGGTCTGCCCTTGTGCCAACAAATGGTTCTGTTGCCGAGACATGAAACTGTGATTGCTGGGAACTGAGGAAAGAGAAATCTTTGTGCCAAATCTATTGTTGTAGTACGTAGTACTCTACTTGACTTGTGAAGCTCTATGCCAAGAAGAGAAGTCTGGTCTGAAGAAAAGAGGTAAGATCTTAAAGATTGGTGCTCTGATAAAGGTAAGATAAGTGGAAATTTTTGTTTCGAAAGAATGGATCTAGGTATATTTGATAGATTTCTTCCTAGTCTAAAAACTAGGGCACAGCTAGAAGAAAGAAGATGTGATATGAATAGATCTGATAGAAATAGTGAAAGATATGTTATTCCTATGCATAGAAAGAATTTTTGGACTAACAAGTGGATGCAGGATCCTAGAAATATTTTTTTACAGGTCCAACATTGTGATCCCATCGCGCAGTACAGGAAAGGTTGGGGATCATTTAAGAGAAAGAGAGGAATGACATTATGTTATAATTGCAGAAGACCTAGACATCTTGCTAAGGAATGCCCAAGTAGAGGCCCTATTTGTAATTGTTGTAAAGACATTGATCATGAAGTTTTGGATTTCCCTAGAATGATTGCTAAAATTGAAAAGATGAACATGAGACAAGAAAACCATGAGGAAGGTCAAGAGACTAAGAATATGCCAAAAGAACCAAAAAGAATCTGAGGTTATATTATTACAGATGAAAGAAACACTGAATGATCATAGAAACATCAGTTTATCAAAGATCTTAAAAGAGAAAGAGTGCATAGAAACAAGAATAGGAGACTTCGACATAGACTATGTATTGGATGCAGAAACACAGGTAAACATTATGCCATAAAGTATTTGGGAAATTTTGCGAAAGTCTATTATGATTCCTTCATTGGGATGAATAGGATTGTTTAAAGGAAATATGATAACCCCATGTGGAAGACTTACTCATGTACCTATGAGTGCTCATGGAACATCGACAGAAGAAGGATTCGAGATCATTAAGTTTGTTGAGAACAACGCCCCTCACTTTTGTTAGGAAGGACTTGGATTGAGAGAGATCAAATCCGAAGGAGAGAAAAAGAGGAAGCTATAGAACAAAAAAAGCAAGAATTAAGGGATTTCATGGTTAACATAATAGCACGCTCAATAGAAGAACAAGAGGACAAGTCGAAGCAACTAAGGGCCAGAGACTTAGCTGTGAAGTTGAAAGAACGCAAGAAAGCTTAAAGAACCTATCCATGCAGGAGAATAGAGCACCTACTCCAGAAACAGTAAGAGAAGAAGTATTATCCTCGAACCTTGTGAAAGATCCTCAACAATGAGAAGTTACAATGCTAAGAAAAGATAAGAACAATAGTGGAAAAAGGAATCCAAAGATGAAGATCACCAAAAAGAAAGAAAGAAAGCTCAGTAAGAAGAAAGCAAAGCTAGAAAAATTGCAGAAGGTTCTAGAGAGGACTTCGCAGAAGGAAGGCTTCCAGAACTTGAACCTCGCCGGAATAACAGAATAGTACCGACTGGCACTTCGCCACGACGAAGAAATATGACCGTTGGAGGCATCCTGGTCT
The DNA here is from genome assembly GCA_032191745.1 of Picea mariana. NCBI lineage: Eukaryota > Viridiplantae > Streptophyta > Pinopsida > Pinales > Pinaceae > Picea > Picea mariana. Next base: position 92,544 of record JASDQU010738435.1, on the reverse strand, counting down.
TTAGAAGTACACTCCAGAACGGCTAGAAACGCAGTTATTGCCGGAACGTTCACCATTGTACCATTGGAATCGAGCCATAACAGATGGAATTGTATTGATTAAGGCATTCCTATCCGTTGGAGGACTCTGTTACGATGTTAGCTATTTAACCCGTCGAATTTCTTACCGGGGACACTTTTGCCAATTGTGATTATCTGAGCCCACAAAGAACTAATTTCTTTCGTGCAGTGCTTATTGAGACCTCGCCACCTGTTCTGCTTACCTTGAGTGATTTTCCACCTACCTGAGATATCTGATCTCGAGCATGTATGTCGGGCGACCTTAGCACAATAGAGAAATCCGTCGAAGAGATTTTGATTGACCTCATGGCGGAGATGGACATGTCGGCAGGAGCATAGGCATCATCGACGAGAGGATTGCAAGCCTCCCCATCGACTGCACGTCGATCTATGCCATCCCGAACTGTGACAGAGAAATGGAGCAAGCATTGCAATGACTTGGCAAACGCGAAGCTCATCCCATCAATCATGCCCGACTATATCCCGCCTCTGGCTGGCGTGGTTAGTCGTGATAGCGCCCTAAGGGAATTCGACTATACATTGATTACTGTGTACCTCCTGAAGGGGATACGCGCAGTTGGAGTGCAATTAGGACAGATTATGATGCTAAAGATCAGTGATTTCAACTTGGGAGATCGCAAGAATTATGGAATGCTCTCCCCACATAAGTATTTGACAAAGACAACAGGGAAGAAGTTGAAGATAATCCCCCAGTCGTGGACCATGGACATCGCGAGATCAACAATCCTTAATGTGATGAAGATACCACACTTCGGCAAACATCAGGAGTTTAACGCATGCATTAAACTCCTCTTGTCATGCTACCATGGTGGTTACCTGTGGTTGGATCGGTGCATCACCGTAGATCCAGCGTTGATCCATCGAATCACCGGATTGAGCATGCAAGGACCCGACCCTCCGAAATTTTACCCAGGGAAGGCTGCAGATTGCACCCTGGCGCAGCACATAAAAGAAACTTACGATGATGTAGAAAAGAGGAAGCGGGCTACAATGTAGCCTCCATCCAAAATGGCCCAGTGTACCTAACTTGCCAGTTGATTGCTGGTAAGCTCGTCAGGAAGAATAGACTAACGCAGGTCACGTGGTTCGGCATTGACCTCGCAGGAAAATGTGTCGAAGGGATGCAAATGAACTGGGCGAGCTACCTCATCAACCAGTTGGGGCAAGATTTTCGTGAAGCACGGGACCATGGATACGAGTTTCATTTTAGCTAGTTGATGATTCTCATTGCCTTCATCGCTTGGGAGATGTCGAAAGGAGCAACCTTCCCTGAAATTGAGCCATCTGAACCACTAGCCACGAAGTTCACTACGCTCTGGTATTCGAGCGACATGGAAAAATAATGGTAATCCAATGCGATGTTACACACATATTATTTACAACTAAAGAGGGCCATTGAATCTTTCCCTCACATGACTTTGAATACTCTGCATAGGTTCAGGCCACTTGCGAAGTTTCGCGCAAATAGGCATTTCATTTACATCACTGCACGTGGGGATGAACACAAGGAAGAACTCCAATCCTATTACAAACTCAGAGAGGAGGACATGGAAGAAATAACCAAGGAATGGCCTGCAGAGTTCCTTGTAGCGATCGAGCAGACATAACTCTCCGACCCCGACCTCATCGAAAGTCCTGTAGTCACTCAAGAAGAGTATGATGGACCCAGCAGCAGCAGAAGGAAGAAGAAGGAAGAAATACAGGAAATGAATAGTGCATCAAAGGAAACTACACCAAATTCACCAGGAGAAGGAGGAGATGAAGAAGTAGACTGGGAAGAGAATGAAGGGGAAGAAAACAAACAGGAACATGGCAAACCAACACCACCTAAGGATCCCATCACAGAGGCTAAGACATCCAAGAAAAGAAAGGTTTCCCCGAAGAAACTATCAGCACAGTAGAAATCACAAGCAAATAAGCCTCAATTACAGACTGTACTCACGGTGGATGATATTGACCTTATCATCGCAACTGTATCAGACACCTTGGAGGATATTTTGCAGTGAAACAAAGCCAAACAGGAGACAATGTTTGACAGGATCGAGGTGAAGCTCAAAGGGGTACAACAAACTCTTTATCCGGGCCACGCAGTGTCTACTGCGCCATTGTCATCAGAGGGCATCAAAGTAGGAGATGAGTCTACCCAGCTACGCAGATTAGCAGATTCGACAGAGGCCCGCCCTCGTCGGGTCCAGGAGGAAAAGGAGCAGGCCACAGAGGCATTAAAGCAAGAAAAGGAGGAATCCTTAGAGCAACGTCGGGTTGTGAAACAAGAGAAATAAGACCTCCAGGTGAAGTTTACAGAGGATAAAACACAAATCCAGAAGGAAAAAGAATAGTTGCTCACAGAGCAGACTGGAGTTAAAGAAGCAGTCACTAGATCACTTCGCTATATGTCGGGCCTCGCATAGATAGAAGAAGACACAGTGGAGAGTCAAGTGGAGAAGATCGCTAGAGCTATTCAGCAGCTTCAAGCAAAAGTGGAAAAGCTGGAACTGCAAGCAGTGCCAAGCACTCCATGGGAAGTGCGATACCAGAGAGAAGAAACTGTCAGGAGTGCAGTAGAAAGAATCAAGGTGTTGGCCTCAGAATGTAAGCTACTCAGCAACCATAGTGCGCAGACCTATGAGCGCCTCGCAGAGGACCTAGAACTAAGAGAATTAGAAGCACAACTTCAAGAGGCAAAGCAACAAGCATCGACAGTGAAAGCATATTTGAAACTTCTTTTAGAAGCTGAGAAGATGAAAAGGTCACAGGAACAGCGCACAGTTCAGTAGCAAGTCCATGCCATCCAGAGTAAAGTCATGAAAGTGACCTAGAGACTCCATCCAATACAAGATGAAGCCTGCACACTTTTTGAGGAGATAGAGGGACAAGGAGCACAGCTAGAACAAGTAGTCAGCTTGGTGGAACAACGCTTCAAAGGACCTATCACCGATAAAATCATTCAAGAGTTCGCCGAGAAGGAGGCTCTAGCAAAGCAGCAAGTCGAGGCAGCTCAAGGCCTTTGAAGCAGAGTTTCCCAGGTCAGAGTGACTCAAGACGAGTCACAGGTCAGTGTTGGGGGCCTGTTGGCCCTCGAACAAGTTTTGGAGAACCTTGGTCGTGTTTGACCATTTTTGGGACTTCGACAGGCTGGTCGAAGATGGAGCGCCCAGGCAAAGCGGAGATCGCTGGATCTCACCCCCTTTTGCGGGATTTTTGGGGATTAGGGTTTATGTAACGGGTATGGGATGTCGGCCCATGGGTTTACCCATGTTTAGGCCCCATTTGTAATGTATAAATAGATATCTAGGTGATATAAGAAGGGGGGAGACCTAGTAGAATCAGCTTAGTGCGGATCTAGAGGCTTTGTGCATACTATGTGTTAAGACTTGCATAGCTAAGTGCAAGTGATTGTAAGAAGCTTGTGTGCAGACTATGTAAGAAGGCTTTGTGTTGTGACCTAACTCGGGGAAGGAGGATCTAGCGAGGTGCGCGCAGATCTCCTGTCCTATGCGGAGTGGGTTTTGTGGCTCTGTGCATGTAAGAAGATTGAGAGAAGATAATAAAGAAGAAGAAGAGTTGGTGGACATAGCCCCACACTGGGGTGAACCACGTACATCCTATGTTGTAATTGCTTTGTTCTATTGATGTGATTTATGCTTAGTGTTGAATCTTTATGTAAGTTAGATGCATCTAATGTAGTAGCTTAGTGCTTAATAACTTGAACGAATGCTAGATCTATTTGATGTTATGTGTTAAATGGTTAGATATGCTTAGATCTTGTTGAATATTGCATTGTTATATAATTAGGGTTTGAATCTGCAATGTGAATAAAGGTAAAATCTAATGAATTTTAACTGCTAAGTTCTCTGTTAAGTATTGTGATCACAGATATGTGTCCCAGCTAGGTTGTAGACACTTGAGTCCTACAACCCCCACTACCTCTACCTCAGGTGAGACTTCATCTTCTTCGCAGGTGTTGCCGAAAGGGTCGGTAGTTAGGGTTTTGTTGGTGCATTGTTGAAGCGTTGAACCCTGGGTCTGCCCCTGTGCCAACAACCTATAATCAAGAACTTATGTTAATGATTATTTTGGGAAATTTATGTGTGCTTTTGGAGTGCATATTATCATATGGATTTTTTAGATATTTCTCATGATAAATTCATGCTAATATTTTAAGGTTTCATCCTTACATAGTCATTTTCTCTAGAGATTTTCTTATGGGTGATGTTTTTCCATTGATCAATCTATAATAAAATTTTAATGGATTGAAGCCAATTACTGACACTGATCCTGAGCTAAGATTGGTCTTTAAATGAGATTCTTAAATAAAGGAGATGGTTATTGTCATTTCGGCCTTGAACAACCCTCTAACAACTACTTCATCTCCCACGAGAGTTTCTCATCCTTCAAGCTCAAGAAAAACTTCAAGGAGATTTTTATGCCCATTGGTGTCGTTGAAACTTCATGTCATCCTCCTACTAGATTCTTTATTATTGAAAAACATACTTTGGTTATTGTCATTTATCTTGGCTAGGGGGCTCTAGATCAAGAAGAATTTCACTTAGCCCATGGCCAAATATGTCATTTTATGGGTTTTGGCCTCAGCACATAGAGTTGCATTAATGGGTTTATTAGACTTGGAAACCACTTCTTCAAGAAGAATCTTACATCCACCCATGTGTTCATGGTTTCTTTTTTCTCTTTTTTCTTTTTTTCCAAGTAACAACTCCCAGGGAAAACCCATGGGTACTTCCCCTCATTTTGAGGATGGTACCTAGGTTAAACCCTAGATTCTTCATTTCACAATGCCATATCAACAACATGGCTCGAAGTCATTTCAATAATTTACTCATAATGACGTCAATATGTCATTAATGCGAATAGAACTTGGGTGGGGAGGATAACACTCCATCCCACAACCACATGAGCTAGACCCAATTGCTAATGCTCATGGTTTCTTTATTATAGAGTTTGACTTTTTTTACTATTGAGAACACATCCTTCATTTTGGGCCCTATTCTTTTCAATGTGCGGCTTATGCATGAATGGTGGGATCCTCCCTAGGGGTGTATTAGAGGCCTATGAACCCATTAGAGTTAGTAATAGGATAGGTATGGTGATCAATTAACGTAATGTGGACTATTTCGACTATTAAATAAGTCCCACCAAGTAGTTAAAATTGAATAAATGTAATGTGACCTCATTAAAGATGGACCACTAGGTAGTTAACATTTAGTTATGGTCATGGTTTGCTAGGTAGTTATGAATAAGGATGGAGACCACCTTTTTTTTCCAAGGAAAAATGCTTGAAATATTGATATTTTAGAGATTGAAATCAAATATACATAGACATACCAGTATGGCATCCCATCATGATCTATTCAAAAGCCTTAGACCTATATGCCACCTATACTGAATATATGTGCAATCTTCCTATTACATCATGTAGCATTAAATTCATTGAATTCAAAATTCAAAACATGCATGTAGACTTAATCAAGTCATCAAAACATACAAAAAAGCCTTGTGATCGTACTTCCAAAACATTCTTGCAATGTTAGCTTTGAGATTAGTATAAGGTTGCTTCTATATAATGTAGGAGAGTGCCTCCCTTGAAAGCTTGTTTAGTTAAGGTACCCTCCTCGAGAGATAAAGCATCCTTGGATAAGTTATTTTCTTGTGAATTGAATTCCAAAAAAATATGGGTGACAGAGAGAGCATCTAATTTGTTTTTTTACCTCTTGCACTTGATTCAAAATAGGTATCAATTCTATATCATTTATGTTATAATGTTGGTTTTCCCATTTTATCACGAGTTTTGAATCTCCCATGACTTGGAGTTGTTTTAAACATTTGTCCTAGGTTGTCTTCATCAAAATCCAAATAGGATAGAGCTCTAGTTGGTTGCTAGTCCCTTTCCTAGTTGCAAATATTATAAGATAATACTGTGAAGTATCAATGAATAGGACTACTCTAGCACCACACATACCAAGTTCACCTTGGCATGCACAATCAAAAAATCCCCCAAGGCCTTTCTTTTTCGATGTATGACTCCATTAGGATTTTGAACATTGATACTTTTAAAGGTATTTTGTTTCCATACATAGCCAATCTTATCTTGGTGCCACCTAATCTAATGTGAGAACTTGTTCCTGGAATACCATTTTTCTCATTTCCATCCAAATCCCATAAGTAAACAAGCATGGAAGGGCCCCTTAAGCAGCTATAGCATTATCTATTACCCAATCCATCATGTTTTCATCCAATGTTCCTTTATCCCAATTCTCCTTTACTCCTAGAATTTTTGTAATCTTTATTCAAATAATTTTGGAGAATGATCACAACACAAAAAAATAATTCATCAATTCTTCATTCATCTTACAGAGGATACATCTATTTAGGCCTACTCGGTTTCTCTCATGTCTATTTTCCCTAGTAAGTAGTCTATTTGCAAGATCAATCACATCATAATTTTAGTTTTCAAGAGACAAGTTACTTTCCACATAGATCTCCACCACCATATTATGTCTCTAGTCAAATTTTCTTCAATTTTTGTTGCATATCCCAGCTTGGCAGTGTATTATCTTGTCCCTTTATTCATTCACCATTTAAGCTAGTCTTCTATTGCAGTTAATTTAATAACACTATGAGATAACTTCTTCATATAAAGTATTCATTCCTTTTCCAACTCTCCTTGTAGGTTTAGAGTGTTTGTTGTCTTCCATCCTTGTAATTGATCATTTATTTCCCTCATAACAACTACCTCTCTTAAGGAATAAATCCCTTGGTCATGTAAAGTTTCCACTAGTTCTTCAAAGAGTCTATAATTACCTTTGAATCCTACCTAGGTATTCTCCCAAATTCTAACCTTCCCCCCATTCCCAATTTTCCAAGCCACCTAATTACCCACCAAGGGGTAAGCCATAACCAATGCATTCCAAACCATGGATGCCACTAGATTATGTTTATTTTCCATTTTAAACCACTACTCCATTGTTTTCCCCTTAAGGTATTTTTCTTTCATAACTCTACCCTAAGGTCCTTCATTGTAAATTAACCTCCAAAGACTATTTGTTGCAAGTGATAAACTAAAAATGTGTACATTTTAAATATCCACCCTCCCAAGACCTTTAACAAAGCCACTCTAATTCATTTAACAAACATAATGCCTTCTTTGGCCCTCTTCCCGATCCATAGAAAACTAAAACAATTTTTTTTTTCTTGTTGAGCATATGTTGTGGGTGGGAAAGCCCTCCTACGGACTAGCACTAACGGTTTTATCATGCATGCAGAAATGACCTAAATATTCTTACTTTTTACCACCATCCCATGCCTAAACACCCATTACTCATATATAAATACAAGGCTCAAGAGATTAAGTTGATGTACCTTATTTTTCAGGTTTGATGTCGATCCCTTTTTGCGCTTGGTCGTTCTTTGATTGCAACTCTCCTCCCAATGCTGACCTGCATTCACAAAAGACAAACAAAGAACTCCACATGCATTTGATCTATGAACTAATGGGTTATAGATTTAATCAATGGAGCAATAAATATCCAAATAATGGCAATCTCATATGGCGGGACGGGAAAAGCAATTCTTTTATTAACTTCACAATGATACCTTACAATGATAAACTCGGCTACTGCTTTTTGATCCTGGTCCTGGGCTCTTCTTTCATTGTCTTCCAACTGCTTTTCTCTATACTTCTCTTTGCACAAGGATGGCTAAAGGTTGGGACAAAGGGAATGCTCAATCGGGTATAGTTTCTTTACTATGATTTTCCTCCTTTCAAATGGGACCCCTACCCCTTCTTTTATAGTTTAGAAGGAGCTAGGTATTTGGTCGAATGATCGGCCATGCATGGTCAAAAGGTTTAGTTAACTTACCCAAATCTGTGTGTTCTGTCAACAACTTTCCTTTTTTCATGCTTTTGTAGGTACATGCGGGCTGTCTTGGGTCAGCTAGCGTGTACACGCATGCACTAATGGAGCAGGGTGCGTGGGGCTTTATAAAAGGGGTTTTTAAGAAGAGTTGTTCAGTTGTATTTTGGCAAAGAAGGAATCTAAGATTGCATGAGGACAGGTAAGCATGTCTGGTGCAAATTAGGGTTATAACAGATGCCCCCTAATGTGTGAGGTCAGAAGAGCATATGATGGCCGAAATACGTTAAAAATCTTCACCAACGTTCCAAACAAGTGAGCCCAGGGACCAGAAATTGAGAGGTGTCGTCTGCAAAATAATAATTGTCTCACCGAGGTGGGCATACCCATGCTCAGGATGAAATAAAATCATGGCTACCAATCAAATACATTGTAGATCCATGTCATATAACTATATAAAGTGTAGTCGCGAGTAATACACAGTGGAGCTACATCTCAAAATCAAAAAGACATACGTGTAGAGTATCCATCTTCTAGAAGCTGACAAGGCCTGATGGATGGAGATGAGGTCTTCAGAGCTCGAGCAACAACCTCAAAATCTTCAAAACTCGGGTAGGAGTGTAATATGAGTGTACGACTTCACTACCCAGAGGTCTTCGATGGCTCGTCGGTCATGGACTAGAGAATCTTGATGATCAGACTGAAGGCTTCATTGATTTCGAACAAAGACTTGATTGGGCTTTGAGGATGGTCGGGCATGAGGGCAAGAGACAAACTGCAGAGGGGCCGACTCAGGATTGGTAAAAACTTCCCTTAGAAAATAGCATGACAAATGATGAGACTTAGGCAGCATGGTATTAACATAAGTTCACGAGGCAGGAGGCAACACTAACTCTCCATATGTTTGGAAGAGTAACCAAACGAAGGAGGACACAGCTCAATGTAGAGAGAATAGCTTCCAAAGGTCATATTAAAACCCGAGGCTTGATGAACAAACAAAAGGATGTGCTTTATCCAAGGGTGACTCATTGTGTTGCCAATAAAAAGAAAATACTTTTCCCTTCCTCTTTTGGGGGTATATTTGATTTTTTTTGTCTTTTTCAATAATTTTGGAAGGCTTGAAAAAGAATTAAAGAATGTTACATTACAAAGGAGGGATGAGTGTCGCAAACATACGAGTTCGAGGTGCAAGGACAAGACTGATGTTCAAAGTAAGGACACTTGGGAAAAATCCCTCCTAGGGCCAAAGGTGTCAAGACGCAAAGGCAAAGTGCTACAGGGCTTGTGTATAAGGCATGCTTCAAATGGTTCAGTTGAGAGCAACATGGAGTTGGCATTAGACCAAAGACGCAGGTATGTAAAAGTGGTTAACAAAACACACAATGGTAACGTCCTTCGATGTAAGTTTAACGAGCCCAGAGAAAGTAAGCTCGGTGGTTTTTCATATTTAGAGAGTCTGAAAAATGTAAAAGGAGACTCCAATGGGGTACCTTTTTCAAAGGTAGTCTAGTCGGTTCAAAAAAGGGGTAAACTAGCACCAACAAGACGTCTATTCAAAACCATTTTATCGAGTGTGATAAAAAAAATATCACTCGGCCATTTTTTCATTTTTAAGGAGTCTGAAAAAAGCTTAACTATGGAATCCATCAGGGATGTTCTTCTGGACCATTTTAACGAGTGTGAAAGAATAAGGTGACTCTACAATCTTTGCAATTTTAGAGAGTCTCAAAAGAGATTAACTATGGACTACGTGGGGGTTCCTTTTTCATAAATTTAGTCCCTCGGGCCCGAAAAAGGGGTAAAATTATACCTGAGGGTACTCTTCTAGAGAACCGAGGCCTCTAGAGTACAGCTTTGTTCGTACAGTTGACCATCCGGACCGAAAAAGGGGTAAACTACTGCTAGACAGACGTGCCTTCAAATTTCAGTTTAACGAGCGTGAAGGTCAACAAGATCGCTCGGCAATCTTTTCATGTTTAGAGGGTCTGAAAAGGGCTTAAAAGAAGACCCATCATTCTTTGCTTTTCTCAGTTAATCCAAACGAGATCGAAAAACATAAATGTAGTCTCACCGGATGTTTCTTTAGGATTTCAAAGGGAGATTGAAATACAAAAAATATTGCTCGTGCTCGACACTTCATGGGTCGATGCCTGGCATTGTCTCGGGGGAGCACTCTACTCTGACAAAGACATTTTCCACAACGCTAGGGGTTCTGGAGATATCTATAGGAATCGTTTCAGTGATGGTTTCCATATTTCCTTCAGCGTAAACAACGTGTGTAGCCAAGGGGTTGATAGGACAAGACTTGTCTCTAGTCATAGTCAAAGTGAATTCCCCTGCCTCAAATCTTCATAATTCTGGAAGGAAGTAAGATCTATGATGGAGATCATACCAGGGTTTGTCTAGACTAGTCATTGCTTCGATAATCACTTCGTCTAATGGAAAGACTAAGTCTAAAGAGTCAGTATCAGCCAGGGAACCATGAGCCCAAGTAGGCTCTAGAATCGGATCTAATTCTTGTGCCAGAGTCGGATCGGGGTTGGCGGAAGCTTGCTAGACTGTATAGTACGCAACTTCTATAGTGGACAAGGGAATGGCCATACCATGATGCCCTATCCCTTCCATCGTGAGTGATGGGGAAGGAAGAGTCCATGGATCATTGAAGTAGGTTGTATGAAACGACGATACTTGGAAAATCCCAACCTTAGGATGATTGGATACAAACTTAACATCGCTTGAAGGAGGTGGGTAATCGAAAGTACCCATCAAAGGTGGGCACAAACCAACCCCTACATTGACTATGCCCGGTTGGGGATTATCAATCATCGGGACCGTGGATGCCTGCAGTGAAGGGTCAAGTTTGGAGAAAGACAATTGATCAATGGTCACAATCCAGTCCTCGTGTGGAAACAACAAGACCCAGAAAACTGTAGCAACCACTGCTTTCATGGCATAAGTCCAACTCCTTCCTAACAAGAGATTGTAGCCGAGGGATGTGTCAACTAATTCTACCTCGACGCACACGGTCTTCCCTCCTAACTGCACAGGGAAAGAGGGAATGATACCATGTGGTCGGAATGAACGACCGTCGAAAGCAGTGAGAAGAGTAGGTGACAGAGACAAAATGGGTTGGCCAATGGCCTTCCAACATGCTAACGACATAACGCATGTCGAGGCGCCCTCATCAACCACCGTGCGAAAAATGTTTCGAGTAAAAATTTTCGTGGGGTAAGCCACTACTATCTGAAATGCTATGTGGTAAGGCAGATGAGGTTTTAAGTTGGTTGTATCCATCATGATTGTACCCGTATTACAAGTCTCGGTAGATCCTAAAGTGGATAACAAAGCTTTCCTCTAGGAAGGGCAGCTTTGGAGGACTTCCAAAGTGAACATCGCACAAGGGGTTTGGAACAAATCCTCCACCACAGAATAGTTCTGGGCGGCCCTTGCATTTGGGTTGTGAGAAGCTTTATTGAACACACCTTTTGGGATGTGTGTCATTGTTTTGCCAAAAGTCTTCTTGATCTGGAGAGGAAGAGATGGGATTTCAGCTTCTTTGTCATTCTCAGAAGTGCTTGGTTTATTGTAGTCATGTGCTCTAGTCGATATAAAAGCATCACCCTTCATCATATACACATTCGCGGATGCAATATTGTTCGAAGATGGAGAGGGTCCTTAACTTCCCCCTTCCGCGCTTGTAGAGGCTTGGGTTAGGTTTTTCCCATGTTGAAATGGATTGGTTAACATGGCAGGTTGTTGCTATGTCACAAACTTTTGGGCCTCTGCAAGCCAAGTATATAAGTGAGTCAGGTGGTCTTCTGCACACAGGTTGCATGGATACCTCGCCTTCCGTTTCTCAGTGTTGCCCCTGCCAGCATTATTAGTGGGTTTCTTATCCCCCTTTCCCTTCTTTCTTTGTTTTTTCTTTCCATCAGGCTGTTGGGTGGCCTTTGGATTTGTCTATTGCACTGTGTGTACATCTGACGTTTGGGTAGGGGGAGCAGCCAAAACAGTAGTTTGGTTGGCCGCTGTATGTTTTATAGACAATTGTTGCAATTGCTTCATCAGTTGTTCAACGGGATTTGTTTGTGCTAAACAAACAATACCATCGGCATGTGGTCCAACTCTCTGTCGGGTTTTATCAAGTATTGAGCGTGGCATATCTGGAAAGATATCGTATAATAAACTGGACTGAGAGTAGACTAGATCAAGATGTTGAGCTCTCATGATGGCATCTTCTTCGGAAAACACTCCCGACGTCACGACGTCTTTGGATAACTGTGGGACCAAATAGTTAAGGAACCACTCGAGCAGAAATGATGGTGGGACTGGCACCTTAATTAAACTCTTCCGGCGTCTCCATTCTCGGATGTGATCAAAGATATGGTCTGCTTTTGTCTATTCGAAATTGGCCAGCAATTTTGTGCCAGCATCATATCTCACAGGTAATTGGAAATGGTTTAGGAAAGCCATTGCCAATTCGTCGAAGGAAGAGTATCTTGAGTAGTCGAGCTCAATGTACCATTTCGCGGCACTCCCAATGAGAGTATGTTGAAACAATCGCAACTATACAGAGTTGTCTTTCAACGAGTTAGATGACCACCAAAAATAGAAGGTGGTCACATGATCTCCTGGATCTTCATTAGGCTTGGCTCCGAACTTTGGTATGTCTGAAGGCAACTTCGTCAGCATAGGGGGCCAACGCGGATCGTGATAGATAGGGTCATTCAACAACCTTGTTAAGTCTGGCAAATGCAAGGTTGCTAGGAAAGGTAGTTTGGGTTGTTGGTGATAACCATGGAAAAAGGGGCCTAGAGTTTGACTGGCACCAGGTTACCAGGAAAATTTGGGTTGCTGGTCAAGGTTCTGGTAAAAACCATGGCCATGACCAGCGTACGGATTTTGTGTGTGAGGAGACATCATCGGCTGGTTCCCAAAATAGGATGTAGATGGTTGGGCATGCAATACATTCAGAGGACTTCGGAAAGGGTTTCCCCATGCCGATCCCATGGGCATAGGCATAGCACCTTGTCCGGGGTTCCATTGGTTGTGAAAAGAATTGTCCCAGATCAGCATTCCTGACAAGGGAATTGATCCTTGCCAAGAATTCCAAGGTCCTGATGCAGAAGAAGTTCCTGGGTTTTCCCCCTGTGCAAGAATAGTACCCTGCATAGGATTAAGTTGGCCATAACCGGGGTTGCCCCCGGTCGGTAAAGTAGTTGATGAGAACGTGTTGTTACCAAATGCACCGAACAAAGAAAATGGTGTTGACCCCACCAGCATATTATGAGAAGGTGTTCCTTGACTCCCTACTCCAATTGAACTATGGTGTGTGTTTGGCCCGGCGGATTGCTGGTGGGTACCGTCGAGTGAAGAGGATGAAGGAGGTATATGACCTCCCCTGTAAGGGAAAGCGTTAAAAGGAGTTGAAGTGCCCCCCATGGGTCCTTACAGAGGAGCGTTAGAGCTCCCTGCCCCCAGACCTAAAGTATGCAAAGTGGAGTAGGATAGTACAGGACTTGTACCTGAGCTAGGCATCATGTATGAGAACAGAGAGCATGTTTCTCTCTGTGTGAAAGGAGCAGTGGTTGTCACCAAAGACGGGATTGGACCACTGCTTGAGGTAGAGGCGTTCGAGACCATGGTGGCTTGGACTTGCGACGGTGGGGTAGGAGGTGGAACACCCCCTGTGATGACAACCGTGGTAGGAATATCAAGATTCCCAGAAGAAGAGGCAAGATTTGCCTCCATTACCATCCGCTTTAAAGGTGTCGAAAGGTCCTTTAACATAGGTTGGTTAGGTGTGATTTCCATTGACCCGGTTGCTTCAAAAGACCCTTGTTGGTCTAGCTTTCACCTTAGCGGTGGCGAGGGTGGCTCTAGTGTAATCGGTGATAGGCCCAGAAGCCGTCGTGACTGACGGAGATCGTGATTCTCCACTGTGTGAGAATATCAAAGATGCACTAGGGCTTTCTATTCATTCAAAAACAACACACACTAGGAAAGTACCTATAAGATAAAACAAGCAAACACTAAACTAGTTGGAAGAACAGTTACAACAACCAACACTAGAGCAAATTACCGGTGCAAGTGCAACTCAAATTCGGAATCACCCTCTGGGTATAATCTGCAAAGTGTGGCCCGATGTCTATCCTAGGTACCGTGGTATACCCCCACAGNTCGGGCCACACTTTGCAGATTATACCCAGAGGGTGATTCCGAATTTGAGTTACAACAACCAACACTAGAGCAAATTACCGGTGCAAGTGCAACTCAAATTCGGAATCACCCTCTGGGTATAATCTGCAAAGTGTGGCCCGATGTCTATCCTAGGTACCGTGGTATACCCCCACAGTCACCTGTGTATGTCTCTAAAAAATATAGGCAATTAGGTTTCCAGCACGCGAACAGTCACTAGGCGGGTACAGTCGACAGTCGGGTAGACCACAATGAGCAGGGTATCGAACCTGAAACCTATCAAGAGTATTCAAGGCAAGTGGTATGGAAGACAACTAAGGACCTCGAACAGATTTGAGACCCACGAAGCTCTGTGGCAAATGCAAATGACAGAATCCCAAGACAAGCCCTCTATATGTGTTCTCCACCACGATTGGTCCATCTTTGGAGGGGTTATCTCCGCTACCTTTCCGCACACAACCTCGTGTTTATCCCCTGTGTTAGAGGGGGGTCCCAGATAACTTTCACGATACTGGACTTGGACACTCCCTAACTCAGACTCCAATGTTTGATTTAACGGCCTTGAAGATTTTCCTCTCTAACCTAATTCAAGGCCCTAACCCTAAACTAGTTGGTTGACCCTACAAACATAAAAAGTCTAATGAATTTAAGATTTAGCTTTAATTTTTATGGCTAGTATTAAGTCAAAGGTTATGAAAGTGAAACTAGTGATGTTTGAAAGAAGAAAAACAAATAAACGAAATGTTGGAAACAAAATAACTTCTTCTTGAAAACAACTTTTCAAACTAAAAAAAAAATTCTAAGATCTTTAAACAACAAACTCAAAGTGGGATTTCACTCGACTACGAGCTACTTATGATCTAAGTAAACCATCAAGAACTTATGAAAGCAAAAACTTTTCCTGGTTACTAATGCAAACCAACACTATTTAACCAAACAAAGAAATAAAAGATTTTTTTATTTGAATGCTCACAAATCAAAAAGGAAAAATATCAACAAATAAAGACCAAGAAAACTTTTGGCCTAAGCGCAGGTCACAAAGAGTCATTTTAAAAATAACACACAAGCAAATTAAAACTGAACTCTCACACTTGTCTAAAAACCCTATGGAAGGAAAATTTTGAGGAAAACTTCTTAATGAAAAAAAAAAGAAGAAGCTATTGCTGTGATCAAACCTAAGTTACTAACCGCTATGACAGAGACCCAAAAACCAGAGAGGTATAACTCTTATCAAAAAAAAGGATGTCTGCCTTACCTTAAACAAGAATTTTCTACACAGGCACGCTACTGACAGTTCAACAGCAAGCATATGCACGCGAGCTGTGTAAAGTCAAGGCGCGTGTACACGCATGCAGGCCTTATACAGGCCGTGTGTATCTCTGAAACTCTAGGACAAATGAAAAGCCAAGAAATCAAGCCCAGACAGAGACTACTGGTACCGAGAACTAGGATCTCTCGAAGACTCAGACACTTACTTTAACAGAAGAAACAAAAAGAAAACAATTCAAGGAAAACTTCATAGAACAAACCAATCTGAGGTGAAACCTAAGCTATAGACTGCAAACAACAAAGACTAGAAAGAGTTCCAGAAAACCCCTGAAAAGGATTATTTTTTACAGGGGAGAGGATGACTGCCTCTCTAAAAGAAATTTTCTGGAATCATACACGCAACTGACACTTCCTCAGCTAGCGTGTACACGCAGGTTGTGGGAAGGTAGGGTGCAGGTACACGCGTTCAAACCTTATACAAGCCGCGTGTACCTCTATGGGTCTCAAAAAATGAAGTCAAGCAAAGAAACAGAGATAACTAGTATGGAAGACCAGAAACTCTGTGAGCTCAAACTTTTGCAGAAACTTTAAAAACAAGGAATGAAACCAGTTTTTAAAAATACCCAAGAAAAAACATTCCCAGAAACCCTAAAGATCCCCAGTATGGTCACCAATTCTGTTGTGGGTGGGAAATCCCTCCTACGGACTAGCACTAAGGGTTTTATCATGCATGCAGAAATGACCTAAAGATTCTTACTTTTTACCATCATCCCATGCCTAAACCCCCATTACTCATATATAAATACAAGGCTCAAGAGATTAAGTTGACGTACCTTATTTTTTGTGTTTGATGTCGATCCCTTTTTGCACTTGGTCGTTCTTTGACTGCAACTCTCCTCCCAATGTTGACCTGAATTCACAAAAGACAAACAAAGAAATCCACATGCATTTGATCTATGAACTAATGGGTTAGAGATTTAATCAATGGAGCAATCAATATCCAAATAATGACAATCTCATATGGAGGGACAGGAAAAACAATTCTTTTATTAACTTCACAATGATACCTTACAATGATAAAGTCGGCTACTGCTCCTTGATCATGGTCCTGGGCTCTTCTTTCACTGTCTTCCAACTGCTTTGATCTATACTTCTCTTTGCACAAGGATGGCTAAAGGTTGGGACAAAGGGAATGCTCAATCGGGTATAGTTTCTTTACTATGATTTTCCTCCTTTCAAATGGGACCCCTACCCCTTCTTTTATAGGTTAGAAGGAGCTAGGTATTTGGTCGAATGATCGGCCATGCATGGTTGAAAGGTTTAGTTAACTTACCCAAATCTGTGTGTTTTGTCAACAACTTTCCTTTTTTCATGCTTTTGTAGATACATGTGGGTTGTCTTGGGTCAGCTAGTGTGTACATGCGTGCAGTAATGGAGAAGGCCACGTGGGGATTTATAAAAGGGGTTTTTAAGAAGAGTTTTTCAGTAGTGTTTTGGCAAAGAAGGAATCTGAGATGGCCTGAGGCCAGGTAAGCATATCTGGTGCAAATTAGGGTTATAATAGCATACCTTTAGGAATCTTTGCTCTTGTGGGCCGATATACTGGAGTACTCTGTAACACTACCTTAACCAACACAAGTCTTTCTCCTCGAGAGAGACAATGTTTGCACTGAATCAAAATTATGGCTTCTACTTTATTATATGACCAGTACCAATCATCATAGTGATAATCATTTGGTTTTAAAAAGAACTCCAGATCCTTTAGCCTTTGGTCTAAATCACCACTATTTTTTGGAAAGAGAATAGTGGCATGTGCCATTATATCACTTGCCATCTATTTAAACAAAATTAGGGACTTATTTTGGTTTATTTTAATTCTTGTAGCCTTGTAGTACAAGGTCAAAAACTCCTTTAGCTTTTCCAGCTGCTTCGCAAACCCATGACAAAGTAACATAATATCTTCTACAAAGAGTAGATGTGAAATGTTCATTAAGCTTGCATCATATATTCCCTTCAAATATCCTTTATTTCTTGCATCTTTGATGAGCATGATAAGTCCCAGAAGGACTAGAAGAAAGATGGAGGTTGATAACAAGAAGCTCTTCCTGGGTCCTCTAGAAGCATTAAAAAAAACAAATGGGGACCCATATTAATACGGAAAATGAAATTGAGGATAAATATCTCATGTTCATTGTCAGAAAGTCCATCCCCATCTATAAAAGCAATAATCTTTAAAAATTCCAAGTCACCTTGTCATGTGCCTTAAACAAACGTATCTTCATAATAGCGATTGGAATTTTTTTGTATTTTCACAATGTGCATGCCTTCTTGTGCAATTCCAACAACATCATATACTTTTCCATTGTAGAGGAAGCCAAATTGTTCTTATGAACTAAACCCTAACATAATACCCTTTAATTTGTTAGTAATGATCTTGGAAATAAGTTTGTAAATGAGATTACACAAATAAATAGTCATATAGTCTTCAAAGGTTTCCCATTTCTACTTCTTAGGAATAAATCTTATGAAGGTTATGTTTAATGCCCCCAAGACATTCCGTGCTTGCCTTTACCTTTCCACCACATGTGTGAGATCTTTCTCCAATAGGTCAAAAAAAACCAATTAAAATTCCACTAATAAACCAAAGGGTCTAGAGCTCTTCCCTTGCTTAAAGGAGGTTAGATCAAACTTCAATTATGTCTAAGTATCTTTTTCCTCCAAATCTTAGTTTGAATCCCCATTTATGAGAGTTGGGAAAAAACTCAGAATTTGCACAATTTCTTGTATATTTGTAGTCCCTAGATATTGAAACATAGATTTAAAGTGTTGTCTTCTTGTATTTGCAATATCTTTGAAAGAGTTGACCCTGGAGCCATTAGGATGCATGATATCCCATATTGAGTTTATATGTTTCCTATGATTAGTGAAATTGTGAAAGAATTTTGTATTATTATTTCCTTTGCTTATCCACGAAGCCCTACTCTTGAGTCTCCACCTAACTTCTTCCCTATCTAATAGGTCATTTTTTATCCCCTTTAATTCCTTTAAAGACTTATCTTTTTCTTCTGAGAATACCCCTACTAATTTGCTTTAAAAAGATAATTGTTCCCTTCTTCCACTTCTCTTGAGTATTTTTGTGAATTGAAAATGATAGATTTTCCCACCCTTTCATCACACTCTTGATTGGATTAGGATTGTCTTCAAACTATCGGATTGTGGAATCACTTTACTATCTATCAAAAGGCTTACAATTCTTATGAATCAGTTCTCTGGATTATGGTTCTAACAACCAAGTGTGATTGAATTTAAGAGGGCTAGGTGGTTTCCAATCCTCCTTCTCCAATTTGAGTAATATTGGGAGATAATTTGACAAATATCCACAACAAACCCATGATTTTATTCTCAATTTTGCATTAAAAAAATGTTCTATCATCAAAAAATGATCCAGTCTCTCAGAAATCTCTTCTCTTCCTCATCTAGCATTATGCCAAGTTGGAGTGACTTTCACGGGATCCACATAAATAATATAGTGGGGGACTCAAAAAACTCAGAAAAATAATCTCTAAGATAGTCCCTTCTTGTAGTTTCCTCCTATATCTCTATAGAGTTTAAGGTTGGATTCAAATCTCCCCCTAAGATAATATTTTCACCCTCCAACCACCCAAAATCTACTAGTGAGTCTCGAAATAACTTCTTGTCCTTGTAAGGTTCATAAAAATTGATTAGTCTCAAGTTCATCCCTAATTCCTTTGCTATGAGCTGCACTTTTATCCCTGACAACACCAAAGAGGAGAAAATTGTATCAAAAATAAAGTTATATCTTGTAATAAGGCCTCTAGATAGCCCTACAACATCTAGTGTACAAAAACACCATCACTTTAGGATTTTTAATAAAAAAAATCAATAGCTTTTGGTGATCCAGATTGGATAATTATATTATTTATCATCTGTCTCGATGCTTTATGGGTGAAAAAAACTAGAGGAATCAACTTGTAGATCCATTTTAGCGATTGGTCAAAATTTGGAAATTTAGGTCCAAAAAAACATAGTAAATCTTCTGGAGCCATTTTGAGGCATCAAACAACACATTTTTATGATCCAAACCTTACTATCGAGTTGTCATATATATTCTACACACCATAGGTTTCCAATGGTGCAAGAATTATCCTCAACTAGAGTTTGTATTCGAAAGTTATGTCTCCCACAAGTTGACCTACCATATTGATTACCATAGTGCGAGTGGATGCCACGTCATCCCCCATTACTTCAATGTGTGGGGATAGCCTCATAATGGATTTTCTAGAGAATTCTAGAAGGTCCAAACCTCATCACTAATTGAGGGTTGAGGAAGTCAATACCCTAGCCCTAGACATCTATCGGGCCATGTTAAATATCTGGTTGCTAGGAGGAGAAGGGGTTCCATTGTATGTTATTGTATTTTGTTCCATAGTAGAGCAGAACAACTGGGAGTGGGAAAATTAGAGAGCATAACAGAAGGGTTTAATATTTTTTAGTAGCCTAATAGGCCACGGCTCTCAGGTAACTCTATAGAGAGTGCCTTCTCCTTTGTACTTGCATTATTTCCATACCAGAGAGAAGAGAGCACAGTAACCTCATCTTGTAGCTGGGTTTTCTTCCGTAAGGGTTTCCCAGAGAAATCTTTGTGTTATTTCATGTATGGTGTGTGATTATGTTTTACTATTTTCTACATTCCACATTTTATCTTTTTCATGCATAAGAACAAAATCAGTAACTAAAGATTATGGAATCTAAAGGAATCTAACCTCCATAGTGTAGATTTCAGTTTTATTTATCAGATCTGTTGTGACGAACTATTCCATTGGAAAATCCACAACAGTTTATAAATCATATTGAGACTAGAGAAGGTTTTATTTTAGTATTTGTGGGAAGTTGTAGGATCCAGAAATCAGCTTAAATATAAGCTACAAAAACCATATCCATGGCAGACGAGTATGTTCATAACAACCCTCGAGATCTATAAAAAGAGAGATTTGAGAGGCTGGATGCACAAGTCGTCGATATCAACTGCAATATGAACCTCCTCATGGCGGCTCTGGCAAGAAATATTGAACCATTTAGAGAGGTTGGAGGCTCTAATTCAGAGACCAAATCAGAGGGGAAATTGAGAGATAATGAAGACATAGAAAAAGAGTTGCGAAAAGAACCTAAGAAAGAGCAGGCGAGTTCAAGTGTCGTTAACCATTCACAGTCCCTATTCAACATGGAATCAAAAGTGGACATAAATACATACCAAGGTGAGATAAATGCATTAAAAATGAATCATTGGTTGTAGCAACTAGAAGTTTAATTTAGCATTCACCATATAGATGAAGAGCAAAATATTTCATTTGCTAGATTGAAGTTAGAGGGGCATGCATTAACCCGGTGAGAAATATATACATAAACACTTTATATAGAGGGTGATCTACCAGTAACTAGGTGGGAGGACTTCAAAACCCTCATAAATTCCCAATTCTACCCTATTGGGTATGTAGAGGACCAATGGATCTGGTGGCACTACTTCGGGAAAAGACAGGGGTAGAGTGTACAAGAGTGTATACACCATTGAGTTCAGAAAGATGGCCATCATGTTGGGTATCTCTCCCAAGAACCCAGATGTACTCCTCAAGTATCTAGGGGGTTTACATAGTCATCTGTGAAATCAGATGATGATCTTACAGCCAAGGACAGTGGATGAGGCATGCGTACAGGCATGGTACTTGGAAAACATAGGCCAAAAGAAGGGGCAGCCAAGTGGTTCTAAGCAGAAAGAGTACCAAGGAGCTTCCAAGGAGGGGAAGAAGAAGTGGAAAGGGAGAAAGATAATAAGACAACAAACACTACAAATCAATGAAAATATCCCATCAACCATTGCAATCATTGCAACATTGATGGCCACATTAAGGAAAAGTGATGGAAACTACATCCAGAGATGAACCTGAAGAACCGCAAGAAGGACGAAAAGAAAAAGAACCTTCTAGCCACTTATTTGAGAAATCATGTTGAAAGTATCTCTAATGTGGATGAAAATATTGTTTGCACATCTATTTAGAAGGAAATGAATCTAAGTAGCCTTCATCACCAGGAAGAGAAGGGGATGACCAATCTCTTCCACATCAAGATTTAAGTCCAGAAGACCAAGATAGATGCTTTATTCGACTCTAGTTCATAGGATAATCTCATAATAGTGGATCTGGTCAGCAAGATTGTATTGGAGGTTCATGATTATCCTAGCCCTTACCCATTGGTGTTGGTAAACAAGGATGTAGAGATCAAGGTAACAAAGCAGTGCAAGATTAAATTTGTTGTAAGTGTTTGGATGTATGTGGAATATTGTTTGGAAACCCCTACATGTATATGAGGGATTATATCTTCATGTGGGGATCCAACCAGTAATGCCTCACCAAGGATGGGAAATCATTCATCATCAATGCACACAAAGGAAAACCAAAAATTTCATTGGTAAGTGCTAATCAAGCTAAGAAATTGATCAGTTCTAGAAAGAAATATGTTTTACTTTTCTTAAGCGAAAATTAGTCTAGTTAAGAGTCATTAAAAGTACAGACATCCATGGAAGGGTGTACTAAGGAGAAGAAACATGAATTAGAGGAGTTGCTAAAAGAATACAAGGGAGTGTTCCAAGAGCCTAAAGGTATACCATCTAAGCGGGAAGTGGAGCATGAAATCCAATTATTTCCAGACTCCCCCTTGTCGAATATTGGTCTATATAGATAGTTCATTCTGGAAGCAAATGAAGTAAAGAATTAGTTGTAGTAGTTGTTGGAGCGAGGTGTGATCCAACCATGTACCTCACCTTGTCGGTCACCCATCATAATTGTTCCCAAGAAGGATGGGACTTGGAGAATGTGTATTGATTACAGGGCATTGAACAAGATTACATTAAAGAATCGGTACCCTTTGCCCAGGATTGATGATCTATTGGACCGGTTGTAGCATGTCAAGTACTTCACTAAGGTGGAATTAAAATCAAGATATCACCAAGTATGATTCAAAGAAGAATATATATGGAAGACTGCCTTCAAGACAAGGAAAGGTTTGTATGAGTGGTTGGTTATGACATTCGATTTATGCAATGCACTAGCTACATTTATGAGATGAATG
>JASDQU010738434.1:150990-163610 GCA_032191745.1 Picea mariana | reverse complement strand
CCCTTCGAAATCACAAAATAACCATGCAAATAAATCCTTGGATTTTTATATATATTAATGGCAATCATGACTAACACCATACCCTAATTGTCGCCAAATTTAATTTTATTGGGTTATTCTATTTTTCCCAAAGTAACTTCTCTTAGACCTAGAAGTTAATAATTTCTTAAATCTTCACATTTTTGGATTCACTGTATCATAATCCTAACATTTCCAGTTTTTTAAGTGTTTACTTTATTTTATACGCAAAGAGAAGCAATAGCATTGGCCTAGCATGGTTGAGCACCACAACAGTGTGAGATAATGCTCATACACAAGGGCAAATAATGCTGAGAGAGGAGAGTGAAAAGGAGATTGTGCTTGATATTATTCAATATGGTGAATGTTAATACACAAAGGAAGACAATGTCCCATTAGCATCATGTCCCCTACAACCACCTTAATTATTTAACACATAACTTGACCTAATAATGACACAACATTAGCAACCTAATAATGACATATCTTTAGCAACCTAAAGTATAAAACTAATAATGATATAACCATTATAATAAAACAACTCTAACATCCTCCCTTAATGGTCATATGCAAACTAAACACTTGTCCCAAAATACAAACTTATTTGGACCAAGCACATCAGATGTTTGCAGCTTGCCTCTGAATTATGCAACTCATGAGTAATTGGAAATGAAATTATGGGTCTACCTACCAGAAATCCTCCAAACTACTATACATCATTTCACACCCTGATTCTTTATGCATGCACCACAATCCCTCTCACATGCACTTCATAAGATAAATTTGAAGCAATTGCAAAAAATGATGTTGACAACATAACATATAACCAACATGGCTGATGCAGAGCTAGTCAACTCACCAACGTGTTCAACAATTGACTCTTATCCAAAAGAGAGTCAATGTTAGCTGAAAATTTCAACCTAACTATGCTGATTTTGTCTTCAAAAAGTGATCTTGTTCCCCACCTAGGTACCAAAGTGTTTCCAATCTCACAAACCAAGCCTCTAGAACCTGCAACAACCTATAAAGAGACATCCACACCTACAAATGGCACTTTGTATGGCGGATACACACCAATTCATAGAAATTTTGGGAATCCAGCAACTAATGCAACTTTTGAAATTTCGCCTCAACCTTGAGGTTTCCTAGATCTCTTCCTTGTGAACATTCAACCTTTGGGCTGATCTGAACTATTAAATTACAACAGTAATTCTTTTCCCTTCAACTCAATTTCCCCGACAGCACAAGAGAATAAATACCATGTGAACGTATTTCCATACCACAATGCTACAGCCCTTAGGGCACACTTTTCCGGGCATATAATAGATCTGATCTACGCAGCAGAGGAGTCCCCACCCCCACTACCCCACCAATGCTTCACTCCCTTCTAGGAGAGATTTTTGGGAGTGTTATCCACCAAGTCGCACTAGGATGGACTTGCAATTGAGCCGCCAAAGATTGAACAATCACTTGTTCAAAATTCAGAGTTTAGAAGTCTAGCTGGCCATTATGGCTCTCTTTTTACTTTTTTACCGCATTTATATACCCCTGTGGAGCATTGTAATAAGATGAATTTAGCATGATGAGTGCATTACTCTAGAGTGTTTTTTTACTTATTAATTATTTCTTGCTTGAACTTTTTAAGCGAGCTATAATTTTTGAGTTTTATCACTCATTTTCCTCCAAAGCTAGAGTATACACTCATGGTTAGGCCTTAGCTTGGTCATCTAAGCCTAGTGACTAATGTATATTACCATGCTAATCATCCTCCTAGAGTCTCATGGAAATGTGTTAAGTCCCCCTTAGATTTTTTAATGTTTTATGCAAAAATAAAATTTCCCGCAAAATCGAGATATTTTAATTGTAAATAATTCCTATGTTAAATAAGTGGTACTAGGAGGCATCATATGCCTTGGGAGTATTTGTTTTTGGACTTAGAATACCCACTTTACCTAAGTACCCACTTTGTGAGTGAAATTACTGATTTTTAATAACTTAAAATCAATTTCAAATGGTCAATAAAAGACAAAAAAATCAGCGAATGATATTTTTTGGGAAACATATTGGAGACATGTTTCAAGTTAACTCACCCTCACTTGAGTTCACTAAGACATTGTGGCACTTAAGAAGGATTTAGAGGTGAGTTGGATGGTTGCAAACTTGAGTTAAGAGAAGATCTTTTTGGGAGGTGCACCCCTCTTGAGAGGTGGCGCATTCTTGAAGAGGGTGCCTACCTCTTGAGAGTTGGCGCCCTCCCTCTTGCTCTCTTGGTTCACACTTGGTAAGATTTGGGAGTGAGTGAGATGTGACAGCCCACAAACCAACACTTGGCCCTCTTCCTCTCACAAGTGGTGCACCGTCCTTCTCCAAGTGGTGCGCCCTTCTCTCCTGGGCTCTCCACCCTCTTTGCTATATAAACAAGCTTGCTCTCCCTTTGTAAACTAGATTGGTAGACCTAGGGTTATGTTGTTGTAATATTCTTTCAAGCTATTTTGGAATAAAGATTTGAAGACTTTGGAGGTTACTCTTGTTGTCTTGTGCCAATGTGTGGATGCCATTGTTCCATCTTGATGTGTTGAGGTTATGGTAAACTTCACTTCTTGCAATTTCTTTGTTCATTTGTCGTTGATTAATAAGATCTTAGAAAACTTGCTTGGATTTCTATATCTTGTTATTTCTAGCATATTTTGATCTATGATTACATGTTATTCTAGCTTGATTGACTTGTTTTCTAGATCTTGTATGTACGAAGTGGGTGCACCCACCTTTGACAAAGTTCTTTGCAGGATTTTTCTAAGTTTGCAAGGCCTCTAGTTTGGAGGAGTGGAAAGCTTTAGCTTGAGTTTCCAACACCTTCAAATCGTTTCAATCAAAACGATTTCCCTCTACAACACACTAAGAAGACTCCATAGCCCAAGATTTGTTTCCATCCAGCACTCTTTCACTCTTATATCATAAAATTTATATTCTTTTGGTTACTATTTTGCAAGCAAGAACTTAGATCTAGATTACATTTCAAATTCTTATTTATCTAAGTTAGCATGCAAAAGAAAAGTTAGATCTAGATTTCAATTTCATTTCACTATTCTAAGCTAGCTCTATCATAAGAAATTCATTTTTAGCAAGTTTTTTCTTTAAAACTTTAAAAGGCCAAAGTAGATTCCTTTCATAGAGCTTTTACTTTTATATTTGGCAAGTTAAGTGCCTTTATATTGTTGTTTTAAAACAGCAATCAAAGATCCTAAGGAAACAAGCTTTCTAGCTTGCTTTCCTTGGTTAAATTTTGTTTGTTTTCGCTAGTTTTTAGTTAGTCATTTTTGGTTTTTCTAACATAAGTCCAAGACACTTCTAAAGTGTTTTTGGGCTCTATTCTTTATTGTTTGCTTACTGTTTTTGCAGGTTTAATCAACAGCCAAGGGGAAACTCTGTCCGTTTTGGGCTGATTTGGACATTCTGAGACCCCCGGGAGCTCCCCTTTGATAAATAAACTCATTGTAAACATTGTAAAGACTTATAATCCCTTGAATGAATGATCACAAGTCACTCCAAAAAAGATTGTTGTAAATCCATTAATAAAATCAGTGGGGCTACTAGCTCCCACTCTTCATCCCCCTTAGGGGAACGGTGTCTTTTGTGATTGTTTCAATTTTGCAATTTCGGCTCAAGTTTACAATTCACATCTAAAGGGAAAGACAAAATAAACCTTAAAACTTATCACAAGCACCGCAACACATTAGTTTAGATTTCAATTTCATAGATAGCTTAATCTAAATTTCATTTTGGGAAAGCAATCATTTAATTGCTAGATTAGCTTTCATTTTCGCAATTTTTAATTTTTTTGCAAATAAACCAATCCCCTCAACTCCTTTGATTAAGTTTACATTGAGAAGAGGTTGGACAGTGTGGATTTAGTAATTAGACAATCATTTTATTTTATTGCAATTTCATTTTGGCAAATAAACTCATCCCCTCAGCTCCCCCTAGTATTGTTCCTAGCCCTACCTCTGCAAGCTTAGTCTCGATCTCCAGAGGTGAGCTCCTACAGAACTGGGGTTGGTCAATGTGGATTTAGTTTAACTTAGGGAAATCTTTAAGCCCTATTGCTTGTTTGGAAACGCAAGAGGGTTTGTGTAAGAAATCCGACAGGAACTTTGAGATTTAGGTTCTCCCTATTAGATCTCCCACATTCTCTTGAGCTTGTGTGCAAAATCAGAGGGATACTCTCCCTATTGGATATTCGGCAAGCTCAACCTCCATTCTAAGGAATAGTCACTTAAAGGCCACATCTAAATTAGTTTTCTTTTCTGCAATATCATTTTAAAACATTAATCAACTCTAAAATTTACAAGGACGTTCACACGGCAATCTCCATTCTCAGCGGCATCACATACATTTCATGACTTTTGGCATTGGTCTCATTACTTTACTTTCAAAGCCAGTTGCTTCAAGCATTTATATTTACAAAGCATTTCGATTTATTTTGATGTATTCATTTGCTTTTGTTTATTTACTTGCAAGTATCAGTATCTATTTGATTGTCTTTCATGCAAGTATCTCTTTGATTGAATATCTTTTTCATAAGAATTTATAGTGAATGAATGAATGATATATGTTGCTAGTGTAGATTTAGTTATTGTTATATTGTCTTTGTTGCTATAAACTCCTACACTATATTTCTTGTACTTAGATTAGTTCAAGCCTTAGATTATTTTCTTTAGGGGCTTACCCCCTTGGCTTTGCTAGGAGTTGGCCTAGATGGAAGAGTTGAGGATAAGGTGACAGCACCTTGACTCGAGACTTTCCCCCAAGGACACACCTGGTGGATTGAAGATTTCTTCCATGTTACCCGAGGTGTGTATAAAGGCAGCAACTGGGAGCATGCACCCTTCCAAAAAAATGCTCCTTGCCCATTCAAGCAGTGTCTCTCCTTGTGATCTCCCAGGACGCTCTTGGGAGCTTAAAAAATGCTCCTTGAGCGCTCCCATGTGAGAGGCCCAAATTGGCCATTTTTTACTTGTGGGAACCAAGACAAGATTCCAAAAGCTTGGTTTAGGCATGGCTAAGGTTCCTTGATGGATGACAACACTCACTCATGCCACTTGTCCTTGTTCTTTCACTCATTTCACTCATCTTTACCAAGGTTTTGATTTGATTGTTTGCTAGTTATTGAGGAGCATATTTGTGAGATCTTGGAAGGGAGATTGAAGGCTACCATTTGTGAGAGATTGGAAGGGAAATTGAAGACTGCCATAATTACATTCAACCCACCATTCGAGAGCTGAAGGGGCAAGCTCTAAAACCCACTCTTGTTTGTTTTTAATTTTTTTCCAAGTGTGGTAAACTAGTATATTTACTATGTTGAATGCTTTAATGTTCTCTTCTCCTACCCTTTCCCATTTCTCCTTCTCCATCATTCTATTGCAAGAAGCAAGTTATTCCCGAGATTCAACAAGCATAATGGGTATGTCAATGTGGCTTATCCTTTTGGTTCCATTTTTTATAATGATGGTGGTGTTGGGACATCGAAATACCAGTGATGATGAGGAAGAACTAGAAGTAGGCAACACATACCATGGAGAGGAGGAAGAAATTGAAGCAGATGATGATAATGAAATTGACAGTGATGATGGACAGAAACCCAAAGAGAGCTCAACACCCTTGTCGAAGTATGTGACAAAGCTTGGGGGAGGGAAAGGGGGCGGACCAATAAAATTTATATGCTCTCATTGTCATACAACTTACACAAGTTCATTTACCCATGTGAGAAAGAATCTATGTGGGATTATGCCATGAGATGAAGGAAAGACTATAGGATACAAAACATGTGAGCATATGCTAGTCAAAGATAGAAACAAATATAAGAAGGAAGAGGAGGTCGCACAAAACAATCAAAAAAATCAACGATTAAATCTAAGAGCCAAACCTCAAGTTCAAAAACAATGTTCGATGGTTGATCCCCATCTCCCCATGCTAGTGTATTCTAATTTCTCACCTACACATTTAGGGCATAAAACAATATATGATTTCTTTGACCAAGGTTGTAGGGATGGTGCGGATGCAAAAAACTTTCAGGTTTCTCTATGCATGTGGTGTACCATTTAATGTTTTCCGCTCACCTTCTTTGCATGAAATGGTACAGGCCATCAATGGTGCCCCTAAAGGATACAAAAGCCCCRGGTATCACAAAGCTAGAACCATGGGACTTGACAAGGAAAGAGCCAAATTCCATAGTGCTCTAGGCCAATTTACAAATGATTGGATCGAATATGAGGTATCCATTGTATCAGATGGTTTGACAAATGTTAAAGGTTGGGCCATTAATAAATGTTACCGGTGCGGTCTTCCTTTCAACCCATGACTATTCAAATCATTACAAGACTGGTATTAATATTGCAGAACCCTTAATTAAAACCATTCAAGAGATTGGATAGTACAATGTCATTCATGTCATCACTAATAATGATGTTAATTGTATGGGACCAAGAGAAATCATATTGAGGATATGTACCCTAACATATTTTGGTCAAGGTGTTTGGTTCATACATTGAACCCCTTGATGCATGATATTATTAAGATGAAGGACCACGATTAAAAATGGATTGTTGCATTATACAAGGGGTAGAAAATGATAAAATTTATTAACAATCATAGCATGGCCCACCACATTTTCCGCAAACACTCTAAGTTGGGATTACTAAATATTGCAAAGACCCAATTTGCTAGCTACTACCTCACCTTCAGGTGCCTTTTGAAGGTAAGAGAGGCATTGGCTAGTATGGTCTCAAGTGATTCATGGTAGGGTTTTGTTAGCACAAATTTCCACCCTCCAATTGAGCTGATATAACTGATATTTCAGAGATGAAAACTTGGCTAATTAAAGGAGTAAAGCCCCCAACTGTGACAGACTAGACCCCTCTCTGTTTGAGTTGGTGCTTGCCAG
Source organism: Picea mariana (assembly GCA_032191745.1). Taxonomy (NCBI): domain Eukaryota; kingdom Viridiplantae; phylum Streptophyta; class Pinopsida; order Pinales; family Pinaceae; genus Picea; species Picea mariana. The sequence continues at coordinate 156,652 of JASDQU010738434.1, read as the reverse complement.
CCTCAAGGGGGAGTCCCTAGGGTGATTTTGTTGCTGTCCTAAGTCTGATTTTCTGCAAAATAAGACAAAAAACAGTGGCTGTAATGTCGTGGACAGCAACTTAAAACTGCCCAAGACATGGGGGAAAGATAACTTTTTCGATTGGAGGGATCCTGTAGGGTTAGCACACGAGAAGATAGAAGAGAAATAAAGGAAGAAACTATTCAAAAGATCAATTAAAACCACAATGAATAGTAATGAACTACTTAATCAATTGCAAGAATGAAATCAAATACCAACAAGAAGAAAGGTTTGACACAAACACAAAACCTCTTTATTATTGACTTGTCAAAGGGTTGATTGTGCCACAATCAACAAGTCCACAACCAATACAATGATCACCCTTGCTCAAGAAAAAGTAGCTAGCCTATAGAATGGGAGAGAATAGAGAGAAGAAAGAAAGAAAGAATATGTGCTGCTGCCACAAAAATCCGACCAATAACCCATGAAGACCATCCAATATATAGGAGAGGAGACGCAATTTACCCAAGGAAAACCAAGAGGACGTGTGAATGAGTAATTTAAGAATTAATGCGCACGAGGGAATAAATGTGAGTGAGTAATGTGCATGGGTGAGTTATGAGTGAGAGTGTATGCGCATAGTGAGTTAAAGGATCACACGTGTGAAAGTGTGAGGGATAGTTAAGTGAAGGAGTGGCGCATTTATGACGATAAGAGAGAGTTAATGCATGGAAATTGAGATAATGGTGAGTGAAGTGAGGGATAAAGTGAGTTAAGTGAGAGAAAGGATAAGTTAAGTGAAGGTAAGTGTGAGTTGAGTGTTTAGTTAACTAAAACACATCAACACACCAATTATGCATGCACTAGCCAAGGAAGAGGAATTCGCCCTATTTTTTAGGGATTTTCATAAATTTTAGGAAATTAGCGTTTAAAAGCAATTAAAGGGGAATTTTGGGAAATTAATGCATGAAAAGTGACGATATGTTAAGTGAGGAAAAGTTACTGAGAAAAGTTAACCTTAATTGGCTAAATCATCTCCCTGGAAGTGCCACCTCATCCTATGCACCTCATTTTCACTTTATATAATTCTTTGTTGACTTTATTCCCTTTGCCATGGAAAATCTACCCCTCTGCTTGATGCCATGTAGATGCCACATCACACTGAAACTCTGCCAAATGTCGAAATTTGAGCCTACCACTTGTCACTTCTAACAACTGTCACCCTTGCTATTTATAGAAATTTCGAAAAATAGTTGTCCGGTCTCAAAAATTTAAAACTCGTCCAAACTCATCCAAACTTTCCAATATTCTCCAAGATGACTAGGAGAACACTGACACATGTCCAATGTCTAAAAATAGACACTGCTAAAAATAGAATATGCTCACATGTCAGTGATATTATACTCATTGAATTCACTTTTCGCAAGGAATCTGAATCTGCAAGAAACTTTCCAAAATTCTCCAAGATGACTAAGAGAACACTAACACATGTCCAATGTCTAAAAATAGACACTGCTAAAAACAGAATATGCTCACATGTCAGTGATATTATACTCATTGAATTCACTTTTCGCAAGGAATCTGAATCTGCAATCAGAATTCACATGTGAGCCCTGGTGCTCAAGCCTCAACGTGCTAAAAATACAAATCTATGACATCATCCTGGACGAGGTCCAAAAGACTCAGAAAGTCTCAAGGATCCATAATGTGTGCTCAAAATTTGAATCTGGGGCCTGGAGCTCAATCTGCTAAAAATAGAAAGTTCTTGCATGTCGCCTGGAAAAGTGCTATCAGGCCTAGAATCATGCAAGGACCATCCTTGTATGCTCAGAACTACTCCAAACTGCTAAGAGGCCCACTCAAACCATATCTCCTAAAACATAGGGACACATGCTATATGTAAACAACTCTCTCACATGCACGAGTAACCAAGCTAGCTTTAACTTTGAACCAAACAACCATGTACTGATCATATACCCGTCTCTGATGGGAACCAACCTCTTGCTCAACACAAGTGCTAAACTTTGGGAGAATCTCAGAATGTAGGCCAAAATAGTGCATGTTGGCTCTGAACCCTCAAGATTTTCAAGGGTGGAAATCTAGTGGTTGATAGGCTTGAAAGGCAGGGCTACATCCGCATTTGATGGACATGCATTTCAAGAGGTGGACACGGTGCTTGATGGTTAGTTTTGGCAACAAGTTAGGTATGTTCTGCAGTTCACCAAGCCCATTTATAGTATGATTCGGTTTGCAAATACAGATCAACTAATGAACGAGGAGGTGTATGAGCAAATGGACATTGTTGATCACATAAATGCTAAGCCAAATTAAAGACATTGTTGATAAGATAAATGCAATCGTGTAGGATCATATCTATAAACATGTGGTCCAAAAGTAAGATAATTTGAATGTTACACTCCATGCCCTAGCGTATGTCCTTACACCCTGTTATCCCCATTTTGTGGGATAACTAAAGAGATCATGTCTCGAGGCCCTCAACTTGCAAGAACCCCATGCCCAGTGAGTCTTGATCCTTAACCACTTCATCCACTTTACATGGCTTAGAGAGGGATCACTTGGGAAACACTTCTTGACCTAGGAAAAGATCTACCCAATAGGACACCTCGTCAACCCTCCCATATCCAAGCTTGGCAAGTCGCATAATGTCCTTGAGCACTTACTTGTTTGACAAGGTAATCTTTGATGCACATGCTTTGGTGGCTCATTTAACAATTTGATTTACTCATCATGATATTTTGACTTGAGATCCTTGAAGGGCGTGCTTATTTTTCTTTGCAGGACCTAGTTGGTGGACACTTTTGGAGGACCAAGCCTAGCTTGGGCTTCCATGGGGCTTGAAGAACACAGGTTGGATGTTAAGGGCCCGCATGCCGGATGAGAGAGACATACCTTTGGAGGCCTAGAAGACAACCTACAAGACATGACCTAGCCCTCACATACCAAACATTTTTCCTAGGAGAGGAAAAACGTCATCTTTAGAGGCATGACGTCACCTAGAAGAGCTAGGGTTTGGTGATGAAGATATCACTCATTGACACATGGGCGTTTTGAGGAGAATGAGTCCTTGACCATGAGATGATGGCCTAGATGTTGACATGTTGTCTTTGGAGGCCTAATGATGCATCTCCAACTTCAACGACTTGCTCCTAGTGTCAAAACGTCCCCTAAAGGGTTGACGTCACCTTAAGTTAGGGTTTCTTTTGTGTAAAATTGAATTTAAGAATGAATTGTTTAATATTATGTGTAAAGAGGCAAGATTAGGGTTGTTGACCCCTACTCTTGTGGTTTACCCTAAAATTATGTGGACAAACTATGTTAGTGACATTTTATATAAATAGAGATCATAAGATCTCATTTTGAATATAACTCTCCCACTGTGAGAAGTATTGGACTGAAATTTTCAATACCTTTGGCTATTTCTCTCTTGTGTTCTTGTGTATGGCTACTTTCTTGGTTATTGGTTGGTGGAAGTGATGCGCTAGCCATGGAAGGCTCTCCTTTTGCTATTGTGGTGGTTTGTCTTAGCCTTTTTTCCCTTGAATTCGCAATGCTTTTACTTTGTCTTATCATTTGTTATTCAAGCCAAGGTTATTTTGCTAGAGCTAGGTGGGAAGTATAAGGGCATACACCCCCACCTTAGCCTCCATCATTTTATGCTTAAGCATTGTTGATTTAATAAGGGTTTACTAAGAGAAGTATAAGTGCATACACCCTCTTCGTCTAAACCCTAGCTAGGGATACTTGCCTTGGGAAGTAAGAGGATTTACACCCCCAAGGAGGTAGTACCTCTAGCTCATTCTTTTCTTGACTCCATTAACCCAATCATTAAAGGCACTAGTCATTACTTGTTGCATTGGAGAAATAAATTGTTTCCTTGGTAAACGTGAAAGGTTCAAGTATTGAAGATATCTCTTGTGGAAGTTGATCTTTGAGCCTTTGGCCCTCTTGCCTCATTCAGGCGTCCCCTTTCAACCATTAAATCTTGTTGTTGTTACAACTAACTTCTATAGCCATAAGGCTGCATAAAACCTAACCCTCTAACCTCTAATAACTCATAAACTAATCCTAGGATTGACCCCTAACTTTACCCTAACTCTCTACTAACCCTAGCACACTTGTTGGGCTAGTTAAAGGTGATTTTCATTGGCTGATTTCTCTGCTATAAAGTTTGGTTTCCTACAGCCGTAAGGCTGATAAATATCATTGCAGTAAGCTTTTATGCTAGAGTATTGCTTTATCATCGTTAAGTTGAGCTAGCCTCATCTAGCTTGTCTCTTGCTTATTCAATCATACTTCTAGCACTTATTTTGCATCCTTTACTATTTTCTATATGTTGATATATATCATTTACTTTTGTTGCAATTAGGGACAGCAAGCTTAACTTGCTTGTCCAACTAACTTATTACAAGTATCCTTGGTTTTTATTGTGTCTCGGACAGGTGCCTTACTCTCGACAGGTCACTCAACTCATTTGACAACCCTTTACCTTTACCAAGACCCTTTTCCAAGCTTCCCTTTCCATTTAGAATTGACCTTTAGGGACATCCATTCATACTTATCATTTTCCATCTCAATCCCCCTTAGGGTCATCAGGATTCCCCCCTCCAGGTGACTACCTCACCTCTAAAGTGACAGGAACACCTGCCTAAGGTGACACTGGGTAGGTTCTCTCCTCGTTGTCGCCAATTGGTGGTTGGGTCGAGCTTTTCCCAACCTACAACTTGTGAGATAATACACCCAAATATTATTCACCTTGGTTGGCCCAACCAACACCTGGGAATGGGATTAGGAGATAAGATAAGATAAATATATTAATGTCATACAAATGACCACTGAAGTAGGTCAATGAGACGGTTAGGTACAATGATGTCTATACAATGCGAGCACTAAAGCGGCTCCTATAAAAAGAAGCAGGAAGTACAAAAAGAATAGAAATCTAATCTAAAACCTAAAAGGCCGACTCCAAAAATGGAGAGGTGGTCCAAGGGAGAGATGGACAAGGTAAGTGGATCTAAAATCTATGGCTCTGGTGGTATGAAGCTATACTGGTCCACTGGAGCCACCTCTCCTAACATCTAAGGTCGAATGAAGAAAACTCAAAATAGATGTTTGTCCAGAAAAAGAAACAGGAGAGGCGTTGGAATGAGCCTATGCTACTGTCTGGAAGGAAGACCCCGTCATTGTGTTCTGGCAAATCTCATCCAGCGACTAGTCTGTCTGCTATTGTGAGGTCGGCTTTGGTGGCTCTGCGGGGTCTCACGAAGGTAGAGATGCCCCATGTCCTCACTAATCTGGGATCATCCCTATCTAACTGTCGCTTGGTACCCCTAGTCGGGAGCACCGTAAAAAAAGAAGTGATCCACTGAGTGGTCGTCAGTCCAAGGTGTGGATGTGGTTGGAGAATAGAAGAGTGGAAATGGAGGGCCACTTGCATGTATAAGGCCAGGCATCACTGATTAGGGTACCCAAAGAAGCTCCCAAGCATCTTTAGCTCCATGAAAAGACAATGGAATAGCCCTTGAATCTTGTAGTAAACCGGGCAACAAAATATGAAGTGCTCCTCAGTCTCAATCTCTCGGAGATGGCACAATAGCAGATCATGTCTAAATGGTCAAACTAATGGTTAGTCTCAATCCGCAAT
>JASDQU010738434.1:127848-150873 GCA_032191745.1 Picea mariana | reverse complement strand
CCCTTCGAAATCACAAAATAACCATGCAAATAAATCCTTGGATTTTTATATATATTAATGGCAATCATGACTAACACCATACCCTAATTGTCGCCAAATTTAATTTTATTGGGTTATTCTATTTTTCCCAAAGTAACTTCTCTTAGACCTAGAAGTTAATAATTTCTTAAATCTTCACATTTTTGGATTCACTGTATCATAATCCTAACATTTCCAGTTTTTTAAGTGTTTACTTTATTTTATACGCAAAGAGAAGCAATAGCATTGGCCTAGCATGGTTGAGCACCACAACAGTGTGAGATAATGCTCATACACAAGGGCAAATAATGCTGAGAGAGGAGAGTGAAAAGGAGATTGTGCTTGATATTATTCAATATGGTGAATGTTAATACACAAAGGAAGACAATGTCCCATTAGCATCATGTCCCCTACAACCACCTTAATTATTTAACACATAACTTGACCTAATAATGACACAACATTAGCAACCTAATAATGACATATCTTTAGCAACCTAAAGTATAAAACTAATAATGATATAACCATTATAATAAAACAACTCTAACATCCTCCCTTAATGGTCATATGCAAACTAAACACTTGTCCCAAAATACAAACTTATTTGGACCAAGCACATCAGATGTTTGCAGCTTGCCTCTGAATTATGCAACTCATGAGTAATTGGAAATGAAATTATGGGTCTACCTACCAGAAATCCTCCAAACTACTATACATCATTTCACACCCTGATTCTTTATGCATGCACCACAATCCCTCTCACATGCACTTCATAAGATAAATTTGAAGCAATTGCAAAAAATGATGTTGACAACATAACATATAACCAACATGGCTGATGCAGAGCTAGTCAACTCACCAACGTGTTCAACAATTGACTCTTATCCAAAAGAGAGTCAATGTTAGCTGAAAATTTCAACCTAACTATGCTGATTTTGTCTTCAAAAAGTGATCTTGTTCCCCACCTAGGTACCAAAGTGTTTCCAATCTCACAAACCAAGCCTCTAGAACCTGCAACAACCTATAAAGAGACATCCACACCTACAAATGGCACTTTGTATGGCGGATACACACCAATTCATAGAAATTTTGGGAATCCAGCAACTAATGCAACTTTTGAAATTTCGCCTCAACCTTGAGGTTTCCTAGATCTCTTCCTTGTGAACATTCAACCTTTGGGCTGATCTGAACTATTAAATTACAACAGTAATTCTTTTCCCTTCAACTCAATTTCCCCGACAGCACAAGAGAATAAATACCATGTGAACGTATTTCCATACCACAATGCTACAGCCCTTAGGGCACACTTTTCCGGGCATATAATAGATCTGATCTACGCAGCAGAGGAGTCCCCACCCCCACTACCCCACCAATGCTTCACTCCCTTCTAGGAGAGATTTTTGGGAGTGTTATCCACCAAGTCGCACTAGGATGGACTTGCAATTGAGCCGCCAAAGATTGAACAATCACTTGTTCAAAATTCAGAGTTTAGAAGTCTAGCTGGCCATTATGGCTCTCTTTTTACTTTTTTACCGCATTTATATACCCCTGTGGAGCATTGTAATAAGATGAATTTAGCATGATGAGTGCATTACTCTAGAGTGTTTTTTTACTTATTAATTATTTCTTGCTTGAACTTTTTAAGCGAGCTATAATTTTTGAGTTTTATCACTCATTTTCCTCCAAAGCTAGAGTATACACTCATGGTTAGGCCTTAGCTTGGTCATCTAAGCCTAGTGACTAATGTATATTACCATGCTAATCATCCTCCTAGAGTCTCATGGAAATGTGTTAAGTCCCCCTTAGATTTTTTAATGTTTTATGCAAAAATAAAATTTCCCGCAAAATCGAGATATTTTAATTGTAAATAATTCCTATGTTAAATAAGTGGTACTAGGAGGCATCATATGCCTTGGGAGTATTTGTTTTTGGACTTAGAATACCCACTTTACCTAAGTACCCACTTTGTGAGTGAAATTACTGATTTTTAATAACTTAAAATCAATTTCAAATGGTCAATAAAAGACAAAAAAATCAGCGAATGATATTTTTTGGGAAACATATTGGAGACATGTTTCAAGTTAACTCACCCTCACTTGAGTTCACTAAGACATTGTGGCACTTAAGAAGGATTTAGAGGTGAGTTGGATGGTTGCAAACTTGAGTTAAGAGAAGATCTTTTTGGGAGGTGCACCCCTCTTGAGAGGTGGCGCATTCTTGAAGAGGGTGCCTACCTCTTGAGAGTTGGCGCCCTCCCTCTTGCTCTCTTGGTTCACACTTGGTAAGATTTGGGAGTGAGTGAGATGTGACAGCCCACAAACCAACACTTGGCCCTCTTCCTCTCACAAGTGGTGCACCGTCCTTCTCCAAGTGGTGCGCCCTTCTCTCCTGGGCTCTCCACCCTCTTTGCTATATAAACAAGCTTGCTCTCCCTTTGTAAACTAGATTGGTAGACCTAGGGTTATGTTGTTGTAATATTCTTTCAAGCTATTTTGGAATAAAGATTTGAAGACTTTGGAGGTTACTCTTGTTGTCTTGTGCCAATGTGTGGATGCCATTGTTCCATCTTGATGTGTTGAGGTTATGGTAAACTTCACTTCTTGCAATTTCTTTGTTCATTTGTCGTTGATTAATAAGATCTTAGAAAACTTGCTTGGATTTCTATATCTTGTTATTTCTAGCATATTTTGATCTATGATTACATGTTATTCTAGCTTGATTGACTTGTTTTCTAGATCTTGTATGTACGAAGTGGGTGCACCCACCTTTGACAAAGTTCTTTGCAGGATTTTTCTAAGTTTGCAAGGCCTCTAGTTTGGAGGAGTGGAAAGCTTTAGCTTGAGTTTCCAACACCTTCAAATCGTTTCAATCAAAACGATTTCCCTCTACAACACACTAAGAAGACTCCATAGCCCAAGATTTGTTTCCATCCAGCACTCTTTCACTCTTATATCATAAAATTTATATTCTTTTGGTTACTATTTTGCAAGCAAGAACTTAGATCTAGATTACATTTCAAATTCTTATTTATCTAAGTTAGCATGCAAAAGAAAAGTTAGATCTAGATTTCAATTTCATTTCACTATTCTAAGCTAGCTCTATCATAAGAAATTCATTTTTAGCAAGTTTTTTCTTTAAAACTTTAAAAGGCCAAAGTAGATTCCTTTCATAGAGCTTTTACTTTTATATTTGGCAAGTTAAGTGCCTTTATATTGTTGTTTTAAAACAGCAATCAAAGATCCTAAGGAAACAAGCTTTCTAGCTTGCTTTCCTTGGTTAAATTTTGTTTGTTTTCGCTAGTTTTTAGTTAGTCATTTTTGGTTTTTCTAACATAAGTCCAAGACACTTCTAAAGTGTTTTTGGGCTCTATTCTTTATTGTTTGCTTACTGTTTTTGCAGGTTTAATCAACAGCCAAGGGGAAACTCTGTCCGTTTTGGGCTGATTTGGACATTCTGAGACCCCCGGGAGCTCCCCTTTGATAAATAAACTCATTGTAAACATTGTAAAGACTTATAATCCCTTGAATGAATGATCACAAGTCACTCCAAAAAAGATTGTTGTAAATCCATTAATAAAATCAGTGGGGCTACTAGCTCCCACTCTTCATCCCCCTTAGGGGAACGGTGTCTTTTGTGATTGTTTCAATTTTGCAATTTCGGCTCAAGTTTACAATTCACATCTAAAGGGAAAGACAAAATAAACCTTAAAACTTATCACAAGCACCGCAACACATTAGTTTAGATTTCAATTTCATAGATAGCTTAATCTAAATTTCATTTTGGGAAAGCAATCATTTAATTGCTAGATTAGCTTTCATTTTCGCAATTTTTAATTTTTTTGCAAATAAACCAATCCCCTCAACTCCTTTGATTAAGTTTACATTGAGAAGAGGTTGGACAGTGTGGATTTAGTAATTAGACAATCATTTTATTTTATTGCAATTTCATTTTGGCAAATAAACTCATCCCCTCAGCTCCCCCTAGTATTGTTCCTAGCCCTACCTCTGCAAGCTTAGTCTCGATCTCCAGAGGTGAGCTCCTACAGAACTGGGGTTGGTCAATGTGGATTTAGTTTAACTTAGGGAAATCTTTAAGCCCTATTGCTTGTTTGGAAACGCAAGAGGGTTTGTGTAAGAAATCCGACAGGAACTTTGAGATTTAGGTTCTCCCTATTAGATCTCCCACATTCTCTTGAGCTTGTGTGCAAAATCAGAGGGATACTCTCCCTATTGGATATTCGGCAAGCTCAACCTCCATTCTAAGGAATAGTCACTTAAAGGCCACATCTAAATTAGTTTTCTTTTCTGCAATATCATTTTAAAACATTAATCAACTCTAAAATTTACAAGGACGTTCACACGGCAATCTCCATTCTCAGCGGCATCACATACATTTCATGACTTTTGGCATTGGTCTCATTACTTTACTTTCAAAGCCAGTTGCTTCAAGCATTTATATTTACAAAGCATTTCGATTTATTTTGATGTATTCATTTGCTTTTGTTTATTTACTTGCAAGTATCAGTATCTATTTGATTGTCTTTCATGCAAGTATCTCTTTGATTGAATATCTTTTTCATAAGAATTTATAGTGAATGAATGAATGATATATGTTGCTAGTGTAGATTTAGTTATTGTTATATTGTCTTTGTTGCTATAAACTCCTACACTATATTTCTTGTACTTAGATTAGTTCAAGCCTTAGATTATTTTCTTTAGGGGCTTACCCCCTTGGCTTTGCTAGGAGTTGGCCTAGATGGAAGAGTTGAGGATAAGGTGACAGCACCTTGACTCGAGACTTTCCCCCAAGGACACACCTGGTGGATTGAAGATTTCTTCCATGTTACCCGAGGTGTGTATAAAGGCAGCAACTGGGAGCATGCACCCTTCCAAAAAAATGCTCCTTGCCCATTCAAGCAGTGTCTCTCCTTGTGATCTCCCAGGACGCTCTTGGGAGCTTAAAAAATGCTCCTTGAGCGCTCCCATGTGAGAGGCCCAAATTGGCCATTTTTTACTTGTGGGAACCAAGACAAGATTCCAAAAGCTTGGTTTAGGCATGGCTAAGGTTCCTTGATGGATGACAACACTCACTCATGCCACTTGTCCTTGTTCTTTCACTCATTTCACTCATCTTTACCAAGGTTTTGATTTGATTGTTTGCTAGTTATTGAGGAGCATATTTGTGAGATCTTGGAAGGGAGATTGAAGGCTACCATTTGTGAGAGATTGGAAGGGAAATTGAAGACTGCCATAATTACATTCAACCCACCATTCGAGAGCTGAAGGGGCAAGCTCTAAAACCCACTCTTGTTTGTTTTTAATTTTTTTCCAAGTGTGGTAAACTAGTATATTTACTATGTTGAATGCTTTAATGTTCTCTTCTCCTACCCTTTCCCATTTCTCCTTCTCCATCATTCTATTGCAAGAAGCAAGTTATTCCCGAGATTCAACAAGCATAATGGGTATGTCAATGTGGCTTATCCTTTTGGTTCCATTTTTTATAATGATGGTGGTGTTGGGACATCGAAATACCAGTGATGATGAGGAAGAACTAGAAGTAGGCAACACATACCATGGAGAGGAGGAAGAAATTGAAGCAGATGATGATAATGAAATTGACAGTGATGATGGACAGAAACCCAAAGAGAGCTCAACACCCTTGTCGAAGTATGTGACAAAGCTTGGGGGAGGGAAAGGGGGCGGACCAATAAAATTTATATGCTCTCATTGTCATACAACTTACACAAGTTCATTTACCCATGTGAGAAAGAATCTATGTGGGATTATGCCATGAGATGAAGGAAAGACTATAGGATACAAAACATGTGAGCATATGCTAGTCAAAGATAGAAACAAATATAAGAAGGAAGAGGAGGTCGCACAAAACAATCAAAAAAATCAACGATTAAATCTAAGAGCCAAACCTCAAGTTCAAAAACAATGTTCGATGGTTGATCCCCATCTCCCCATGCTAGTGTATTCTAATTTCTCACCTACACATTTAGGGCATAAAACAATATATGATTTCTTTGACCAAGGTTGTAGGGATGGTGCGGATGCAAAAAACTTTCAGGTTTCTCTATGCATGTGGTGTACCATTTAATGTTTTCCGCTCACCTTCTTTGCATGAAATGGTACAGGCCATCAATGGTGCCCCTAAAGGATACAAAAGCCCCAGGTATCACAAAGCTAGAACCATGGGACTTGACAAGGAAAGAGCCAAATTCCATAGTGCTCTAGGCCAATTTACAAATGATTGGATCGAATATGAGGTATCCATTGTATCAGATGGTTTGACAAATGTTAAAGGTTGGACCATTAATAAATGTTACCAGTGCGGTCTTCCTTTCAACCCATGACTATTCAAATCATTACAAGACTGGTATTAATATTGCAGAACCCTTAATTAAAACCATTCAAGAGATTGGATAGTACAATGTCATTCATGTCATCACTAATAATGATGTTAATTGTATGGGACCAAGAGAAATCATATTGAGGATATGTACCCTAACATATTTTGGTCAAGGTGTTTGGTTCATACATTGAACCCCTTGATGCATGATATTATTAAGATGAAGGACCACGATTAAAAATGGATTGTTGCATTATACAAGGGGTAGAAAATGATAAAATTTATTAACAATCATAGCATGGCCCACCACATTTTCCGCAAACACTCTAAGTTGGGATTACTAAATATTGCAAAGACCCAATTTGCTAGCTACTACCTCACCTTCAGGTGCCTTTTGAAGGTAAGAGAGGCATTGGCTAGTATGGTCTCAAGTGATTCATGGTAGGGTTTTGTTAGCACAAATTTCCACCCTCCAATTGAGCTGATATAACTGATATTTCAGAGATGAAAACTTGGCTAATTAAAGGAGTAAAGCCCCCAACTGTGACAGACTAGACCCCTCTCTGTTTGAGTTGGTGCTTGCCAGCCTCAAGGGGGAGTCCCTAGGGTGATTTTGTTGCTGTCCTAAGTCTGATTTTCTGCAAAATAAGACAAAAAACAGTGGCTGTAATGTCGTGGACAGCAACTTAAAACTGCCCAAGACATGGGGGAAAGATAACTTTTTCGATTGGAGGGATCCTGTAGGGTTAGCACACGAGAAGATAGAAGAGAAATAAAGGAAGAAACTATTCAAAAGATCAATTAAAACCACAATGAATAGTAATGAACTACTTAATCAATTGCAAGAATGAAATCAAATACCAACAAGAAGAAAGGTTTGACACAAACACAAAACCTCTTTATTATTGACTTGTCAAAGGGTTGATTGTGCCACAATCAACAAGTCCACAACCAATACAATGATCACCCTTGCTCAAGAAAAAGTAGCTAGCCTATAGAATGGGAGAGAATAGAGAGAAGAAAGAAAGAAAGAATATGTGCTGCTGCCACAAAAATCCGACCAATAACCCATGAAGACCATCCAATATATAGGAGAGGAGACGCAATTTACCCAAGGAAAACCAAGAGGACGTGTGAATGAGTAATTTAAGAATTAATGCGCACGAGGGAATAAATGTGAGTGAGTAATGTGCATGGGTGAGTTATGAGTGAGAGTGTATGCGCATAGTGAGTTAAAGGATCACACGTGTGAAAGTGTGAGGGATAGTTAAGTGAAGGAGTGGCGCATTTATGACGATAAGAGAGAGTTAATGCATGGAAATTGAGATAATGGTGAGTGAAGTGAGGGATAAAGTGAGTTAAGTGAGAGAAAGGATAAGTTAAGTGAAGGTAAGTGTGAGTTGAGTGTTTAGTTAACTAAAACACATCAACACACCAATTATGCATGCACTAGCCAAGGAAGAGGAATTCGCCCTATTTTTTAGGGATTTTCATAAATTTTAGGAAATTAGCGTTTAAAAGCAATTAAAGGGGAATTTTGGGAAATTAATGCATGAAAAGTGACGATATGTTAAGTGAGGAAAAGTTACTGAGAAAAGTTAACCTTAATTGGCTAAATCATCTCCCTGGAAGTGCCACCTCATCCTATGCACCTCATTTTCACTTTATATAATTCTTTGTTGACTTTATTCCCTTTGCCATGGAAAATCTACCCCTCTGCTTGATGCCATGTAGATGCCACATCACACTGAAACTCTGCCAAATGTCGAAATTTGAGCCTACCACTTGTCACTTCTAACAACTGTCACCCTTGCTATTTATAGAAATTTCGAAAAATAGTTGTCCGGTCTCAAAAATTTAAAACTCGTCCAAACTCATCCAAACTTTCCAATATTCTCCAAGATGACTAGGAGAACACTGACACATGTCCAATGTCTAAAAATAGACACTGCTAAAAATAGAATATGCTCACATGTCAGTGATATTATACTCATTGAATTCACTTTTCGCAAGGAATCTGAATCTGCAAGAAACTTTCCAAAATTCTCCAAGATGACTAAGAGAACACTAACACATGTCCAATGTCTAAAAATAGACACTGCTAAAAACAGAATATGCTCACATGTCAGTGATATTATACTCATTGAATTCACTTTTCGCAAGGAATCTGAATCTGCAATCAGAATTCACATGTGAGCCCTGGTGCTCAAGCCTCAACGTGCTAAAAATACAAATCTATGACATCATCCTGGACGAGGTCCAAAAGACTCAGAAAGTCTCAAGGATCCATAATGTGTGCTCAAAATTTGAATCTGGGGCCTGGAGCTCAATCTGCTAAAAATAGAAAGTTCTTGCATGTCGCCTGGAAAAGTGCTATCAGGCCTAGAATCATGCAAGGACCATCCTTGTATGCTCAGAACTACTCCAAACTGCTAAGAGGCCCACTCAAACCATATCTCCTAAAACATAGGGACACATGCTATATGTAAACAACTCTCTCACATGCACGAGTAACCAAGCTAGCTTTAACTTTGAACCAAACAACCATGTACTGATCATATACCCGTCTCTGATGGGAACCAACCTCTTGCTCAACACAAGTGCTAAACTTTGGGAGAATCTCAGAATGTAGGCCAAAATAGTGCATGTTGGCTCTGAACCCTCAAGATTTTCAAGGGTGGAAATCTAGTGGTTGATAGGCTTGAAAGGCAGGGCTACATCCGCATTTGATGGACATGCATTTCAAGAGGTGGACACGGTGCTTGATGGTTAGTTTTGGCAACAAGTTAGGTATGTTCTGCAGTTCACCAAGCCCATTTATAGTATGATTCGGTTTGCAAATACAGATCAACTAATGAACGAGGAGGTGTATGAGCAAATGGACATTGTTGATCACATAAATGCTAAGCCAAATTAAAGACATTGTTGATAAGATAAATGCAATCGTGTAGGATCATATCTATAAACATGTGGTCCAAAAGTAAGATAATTTGAATGTTACACTCCATGCCCTAGCGTATGTCCTTACACCCTGTTATCCCCATTTTGTGGGATAACTAAAGAGATCATGTCTCGAGGCCCTCAACTTGCAAGAACCCCATGCCCAGTGAGTCTTGATCCTTAACCACTTCATCCACTTTACATGGCTTAGAGAGGGATCACTTGGGAAACACTTCTTGACCTAGGAAAAGATCTACCCAATAGGACACCTCGTCAACCCTCCCATATCCAAGCTTGGCAAGTCGCATAATGTCCTTGAGCACTTACTTGTTTGACAAGGTAATCTTTGATGCACATGCTTTGGTGGCTCATTTAACAATTTGATTTACTCATCATGATATTTTGACTTGAGATCCTTGAAGGGCGTGCTTATTTTTCTTTGCAGGACCTAGTTGGTGGACACTTTTGGAGGACCAAGCCTAGCTTGGGCTTCCATGGGGCTTGAAGAACACAGGTTGGATGTTAAGGGCCCGCATGCCGGATGAGAGAGACATACCTTTGGAGGCCTAGAAGACAACCTACAAGACATGACCTAGCCCTCACATACCAAACATTTTTCCTAGGAGAGGAAAAACGTCATCTTTAGAGGCATGACGTCACCTAGAAGAGCTAGGGTTTGGTGATGAAGATATCACTCATTGACACATGGGCGTTTTGAGGAGAATGAGTCCTTGACCATGAGATGATGGCCTAGATGTTGACATGTTGTCTTTGGAGGCCTAATGATGCATCTCCAACTTCAACGACTTGCTCCTAGTGTCAAAACGTCCCCTAAAGGGTTGACGTCACCTTAAGTTAGGGTTTCTTTTGTGTAAAATTGAATTTAAGAATGAATTGTTTAATATTATGTGTAAAGAGGCAAGATTAGGGTTGTTGACCCCTACTCTTGTGGTTTACCCTAAAATTATGTGGACAAACTATGTTAGTGACATTTTATATAAATAGAGATCATAAGATCTCATTTTGAATATAACTCTCCCACTGTGAGAAGTATTGGACTGAAATTTTCAATACCTTTGGCTATTTCTCTCTTGTGTTCTTGTGTATGGCTACTTTCTTGGTTATTGGTTGGTGGAAGTGATGCGCTAGCCATGGAAGGCTCTCCTTTTGCTATTGTGGTGGTTTGTCTTAGCCTTTTTTCCCTTGAATTCGCAATGCTTTTACTTTGTCTTATCATTTGTTATTCAAGCCAAGGTTATTTTGCTAGAGCTAGGTGGGAAGTATAAGGGCATACACCCCCACCTTAGCCTCCATCATTTTATGCTTAAGCATTGTTGATTTAATAAGGGTTTACTAAGAGAAGTATAAGTGCATACACCCTCTTCGTCTAAACCCTAGCTAGGGATACTTGCCTTGGGAAGTAAGAGGATTTACACCCCCAAGGAGGTAGTACCTCTAGCTCATTCTTTTCTTGACTCCATTAACCCAATCATTAAAGGCACTAGTCATTACTTGTTGCATTGGAGAAATAAATTGTTTCCTTGGTAAACGTGAAAGGTTCAAGTATTGAAGATATCTCTTGTGGAAGTTGATCTTTGAGCCTTTGGCCCTCTTGCCTCATTCAGGCGTCCCCTTTCAACCATTAAATCTTGTTGTTGTTACAACTAACTTCTATAGCCATAAGGCTGCATAAAACCTAACCCTCTAACCTCTAATAACTCATAAACTAATCCTAGGATTGACCCCTAACTTTACCCTAACTCTCTACTAACCCTAGCACACTTGTTGGGCTAGTTAAAGGTGATTTTCATTGGCTGATTTCTCTGCTATAAAGTTTGGTTTCCTACAGCCGTAAGGCTGATAAATATCATTGCAGTAAGCTTTTATGCTAGAGTATTGCTTTATCATCGTTAAGTTGAGCTAGCCTCATCTAGCTTGTCTCTTGCTTATTCAATCATACTTCTAGCACTTATTTTGCATCCTTTACTATTTTCTATATGTTGATATATATCATTTACTTTTGTTGCAATTAGGGACAGCAAGCTTAACTTGCTTGTCCAACTAACTTATTACAAGTATCCTTGGTTTTTATTGTGTCTCGGACAGGTGCCTTACTCTCGACAGGTCACTCAACTCATTTGACAACCCTTTACCTTTACCAAGACCCTTTTCCAAGCTTCCCTTTCCATTTAGAATTGACCTTTAGGGACATCCATTCATACTTATCATTTTCCATCTCAATCCCCCTTAGGGTCATCAGGATTCCCCCCTCCAGGTGACTACCTCACCTCTAAAGTGACAGGAACACCTGCCTAAGGTGACACTGGGTAGGTTCTCTCCTCGTTGTCGCCAATTGGTGGTTGGGTCGAGCTTTTCCCAACCTACAACTTGTGAGATAATACACCCAAATATTATTCACCTTGGTTGGCCCAACCAACACCTGGGAATGGGATTAGGAGATAAGATAAGATAAATATATTAATGTCATACAAATGACCACTGAAGTAGGTCAATGAGACGGTTAGGTACAATGATGTCTATACAATGCGAGCACTAAAGCGGCTCCTATAAAAAGAAGCAGGAAGTACAAAAAGAATAGAAATCTAATCTAAAACCTAAAAGGCCGACTCCAAAAATGGAGAGGTGGTCCAAGGGAGAGATGGACAAGGTAAGTGGATCTAAAATCTATGGCTCTGGTGGTATGAAGCTATACTGGTCCACTGGAGCCACCTCTCCTAACATCTAAGGTCGAATGAAGAAAACTCAAAATAGATGTTTGTCCAGAAAAAGAAACAGGAGAGGCGTTGGAATGAGCCTATGCTACTGTCTGGAAGGAAGACCCCGTCATTGTGTTCTGGCAAATCTCATCCAGCGACTAGTCTGTCTGCTATTGTGAGGTCGGCTTTGGTGGCTCTGCGGGGTCTCACGAAGGTAGAGATGCCCCATGTCCTCACTAATCTGGGATCATCCCTATCTAACTGTCGCTTGGTACCCCTAGTCGGGAGCACCGTAAAAAAAGAAGTGATCCACTGAGTGGTCGTCAGTCCAAGGTGTGGATGTGGTTGGAGAATAGAAGAGTGGAAATGGAGGGCCACTTGCATGTATAAGGCCAGGCATCACTGATTAGGGTACCCAAAGAAGCTCCCAAGCATCTTTAGCTCCATGAAAAGACAATGGAATAGCCCTTGAATCTTGTAGTAAACCGGGCAACAAAATATGAAGTGCTCCTCAGTCTCAATCTCTCGGAGATGGCACAATAGCAGATCATGTCTAAATGGTCAAACTAATGGTTAGTCTCAATCCGCAATWTATGAGAACCAACTCTGAACTGGCCCAAAGGGATCTAAAGAGAGTGCATCCAATGGCGAAGTGTTCAATGGGGTCAAACGATGAGTCCATCCCTCATAACCATGAAGTGCTCAGCATAGAAGGCCATCTTCGGACATAACCCACCTTGAGGGTTTATCCAAGTGACCTATACAAATTGCTTATCGATATCTTCTCGAATGATTGTGTCCATCTCCTGTCTGGTAGGTAAGAGGTGGCCAGGTGCATCTAGGGAATATCTAAATGGAGGGAGTCAGTCCATCGTAATACCCACAAATGCAAGGAGATCTGAGACCCCAGCGTACCAGCACCAAGATCGAACCGAAGAGCTAGTTGATGTTACCTGTAGATATCGTCTCGAATGATTGTGTTCATCTCCTGTTTAGTAGGTAAGAGGTGTCCAAGTGCATCTAGGGAATATCTAAACGGAGGGAGTCAGTCCATCATACTACCCACAAATGCAAGGAGATCTGAGACGCCAACGTACTAGCACTAAGATCAAACCGGAGAGCTAATTGACGCAATGGACTCTCATGAGCAATAAGACAGGTATGGATACCAATCATCTCCCTTCATTGTATCAACAAAGCTCTGAATGTTGTGTAGGAGAGAGATGAGACCAAACATTGTCTCAAGCCAGAAAGGGCGAGCACCAAACTCTATGAGGACAATGGGCTGAGGAATTGTATGCTTACATCTAATGATGCGATGAAGGAGGGTGATATGTACTCTCTCTGTTGAAGACCAATCAGACTCTAGCAAACCAGGTCCCCAAACCTCGAAACCATATAGAACTATGGGTCGAACAAGGGTGTCCATGAGTGAGATCTTGGACGATATGTCCTGAAAATGGTTCCTCAAACACTACCTCTCAAGAGGGGCCAAGGACCCATATCCCTTGCTAACTCGGGGCCGAAGTGCATGCTATGGACTAAAGCGAGGTCCTATGAACAATACCCCCAAAAAAGTATAAGTTGGTGATCTCAATCTCCTCTCCTCTAAAAAGGAAATGGTGATCAGAGAGGATCTTCTTCGACCAATTGAAGATTGTGACCTTGGTTTTACCCAGGTTGACCGTCAACTAACAAAGGTCACAAAAGAGGGCAAGGGCATGTAATTGTTTCTACAACCCTTCAGGAGATGAAACTAGAAGGATCACATCATCCGCAAACAAGATAGAAAATAGGACCTAGTGGATAAGGCACCCATCTTCAACCTAGATATGCTCATGCAAGAAAGACTCCAGCTCGTCAATGTATATCCCAAATAATGTGGGGGATAGGGGGCAACCCTCTTTGACCCTAATGGTGCTCCTGATGAAATCTAATATCCCATGTGTTGTGCGTAGAAGACCAAGAACCGACTCGTATAAGCGCATGATGGTTGACAACAAGGTACTTAAGATGCCAAGGGCTTTGAGACTCTAAAACAAAGCCTCCCTCGAGATGGAATCAAAGATTTCGGAAAGTCCATAAAAACAACAGTAAACTTTCGAAGAGCGATGTCACACATCCTCAATGATGGCCCTAAGTGTGAGCATGTGCTCAATGGTTTGGTGCTCAAGAAGGAATCCAACCTACCCTCTGGCTCTAAGTTGCCTCCTCTCAAGCTCTCCAAATGCAAAGATACAAAATGGGTATATGGCATATGCTTGCAATAGACAAGGTGGTCCCTAATGAAGTGGAGCGTACTCCAGTACAAAKCCAATAGAGCAAGTACATTAGAGAACATAGGGTCTTTGCTAACCTGCATGCAACTAAATATCAAGCTAGGTTGAAGCCTATCAAATGGTGGAACCTGTATGGCTCCTCTACCACACATCAAGATAAACTGGCATTGAGGGTGCCTTCACAAGTTGTTAACACTTCATCTACARAGTGGTGTTGGAGCACCTACAGCCTCATCCACAGCGTGAAAAGAAATAGATTGAATGTAGATTAGGCAGAAAGCTTGGATTATGTGCACTACAACTTGAGGTTCTTGTCCCATTCTTGTGAGCAGACAAAGAATGATACAACATATATGACTTGGGATAACTCTAGAGGAGGCTAATTTGGAGGATGGAACCATAGTTTTAGAGTGTGTGGAAGCCGAAATTTTAGGTGATCATGATGGTGATCATATTCATGGAGTAGATATGTCACCCCCATCCACTAAAAGGTTTCCAAATGTAAGAGCTTTGACTTTAGCTTCACAACGTCTAGTGTTTCGTGGGGACCATATAGATGTTGGTTGTGTTCCACGAACACTTCCACCTACTCCTACTCCTCTTCTTCATAGATCATGGGAAAAGAAACTAGAAGTTTCTTGTGGCAAGAAGAAATTTTGGTAGATCCTAGATTTTTATTTTTCTTGCTTAGAAGTAGTCTCTAGAACTTACTACTTTGTCTTTATTATGACCTATTTTGTAAACATTATATGGCAGTTTATGTTTGAACTTGGAACCTACCTTTGAACTATTGACTACAACTTACAACTCTTTGGTAATAAATAATAAATATAATGCTCTATTTCATTTCGCGGTTGATGTTATCTGCTACAATATGTTGATTAAAAATTTTATATGTTGAAACTTGAAGGTTGATATTGTGGTTGATGATTGATCATTTGATGACAACGTTAAAAGTTATAACTACTAGATGATTGATGTTATATGTGCACTAAATGATTGATGCTTTAATGATCATCATTAATCCAGTAGTTAAATCTATGTTTTCATGTTGTTTGCAGTTGATTCGGCATTCTGCATGTTTTTTTAATACAAATGGATAAAAATATATTAAAACATGTATTATATAAAAAATGCTCTGCTCCCAAAAGCTTTTTGAAAATTGCACTTCTCATTCACGCTCCCCGCTCCAAACAGCCTTGGATCTGATTTTTCTTATTATAGCAAAAATTGTGCTCCTTTATCTTCTGGATATGTGTTAAATCACTTAACCAATTCAATGATATGTTACTTCAAATCAGTATGAAGAACAAGGGCTGAAATCTACTCAATTTATGAACATAGCACAATCTGAAAATCAAATCTGCAAGTACACAAAATTTGGACACGTGAAAACTTCATATATATATAAAATATGAAGTACAAGTACATACCATAGCTTGATCATAAAGCTAGAACAATTCAAGCTCTCCAAACCCTAGCTAGCGAAACCATAGAAAACACTAGCCAACAACTCTTCCTAGCTAGGAATCACTCCCAAACAAAGCTGGTAACTCAACCAAAGATCCTCAATATGCTAGCATCAACACCGACAATCCTCCTTGGCACATACACCAATCCTGTATCACACAAACTCTCCTTTGGCACATACACCATTCTTGTATCACACAAACTCTCCATGCTAGCACTTATCTTCTTTAGGGTTTACAAATCCTAGCTACAAATTAACCTATCATTCGTATTTTACTGCAAGATAATGTGTTATATATATATATATATATTGTCTTTCCTCTGACATACCCATTTTGGGGGGTCACGTTTCCAAGTGTTCCCATTTCCAAAACTTGTACATGTTTTCGTGCAACTTAGTCCAACACCCAATACGCCATTTAAGCATGAATCTCCTTAGGCTTGATGCCCCTCCTCGAGGATGGTGCATGTTATCACACAATATTGCGCCTTAGTGCAAAGCCTTCACAAAGTACAAATTGAGTGGAACATTAGAAGATGTTACCACACTATCACCTAGGCAACAACTTCCCTCATTTTAGTGAAAGATAAATCTAACAAGGGAGGCTTCCATGGTAGCTTCAAGTAATCCACATGCAAGTCACAATCAAGTCTAAGGCCTCCTATATAGCAGCCCAATTTACCACCAATGGAATATATCAAGGAAGGTAAGGACAACGTGGTTACTGAATGTGATTTCCAGATTTGAGTTGATATGCTTTAAGGATAAGTTAGGGGGGTTTATCAAGTTATTTTTCAATGTAAATTGATCCCAAAACACTACAAATCAAGAAAACACTAATGGCTGATACAAAACTTGTGTAAAGAATGATAAATTACAGCAGCAAAACAAGTTATAACAGCAGCAAATTTCTAGCCCTTGAAGCAATTGATAAGCATACAAATTTAAGGCTAAAATAATGGATACAATTAGGGTTGGTTCTCTTCTACTTCTTCTTGGTTAAATATGTCTTCTGCCCCTCGCTGCCTCCTGCTTCTGTAGGTGATATACCCTTTGTTTCCTTGCCTCATGAAACCCCAAACCCCCTCAGGCTGGCAGGATTGAAACTCAGATACCACTATAAAATCCCCACTAAATTTTTTTGGAATTTTTACTTGGTCTGCTGTGTAGATACTTCGTCAAACAGTTTGCTACTGTAGTGGTTTTATGAATGTGCTGATATAATAGTTTCACAAGCAGTTTTGCAGCCCCTCTGGAAATTATTTGCCATGTAATAATAAACAGCAATACATGGAATAGCAGAGAAAAAACCAACAGCAATATACATAATGAAACTGATTGCTTATTTAATTCTTGGTCCTGGCTGATACATCAATAAGTTAACCCACTAGTTGCCTTCGTATTACAACAGCAAACAAAGGAAATACTCTCTGACCTATAGACAGATGAATGTACAGCAATGACAAGGAAATAGACAAGCCTGGAGATGTTGCTGCAGCAATGGAATATGTGAAGGAATGGCAGTCTAAAGGCAAGATGCTTGTCCAAGTCTGGTAGCAATTTGACCCGCAGAGATGACTCGGCCTCCCACAATCAGCTCCACTTCCGATCTGTAGAAAACGACCCAGCAGTAAACCCTTCTCTCAGCAAACAAGTACCACATCCCAACTGTGATATCCCTCAAGAAAATTACTCCCAGTTTCCAAGAGAATGCACCCAGCCTCAAAGGAAAGTGCCCAGTAAACAAGAAAGGTGCCCAGCAAGCAAGAAATGCACCCAGACAGTCAAAGTCAACCCCTTCGGCCAGTAAAACGACCCCTGGGTCACTAAATTCGCCCAGCACTGTGGGAACTCAGCATCTATGAAGAAAACGACCCAAAACCTCAAGAACTCAGCCACCACAAAGAGAACTCAGTCTCATATAAAGAAAACTTCGCCACCAAAAGATGAAATACTAATCCACATGAAGCACACTTAAGAAATTTGAATGATCTCTTCCCTATGACCAGCTAGGGTGGATGGTCTCACCATCGAAACCAATCTTTTTTCTCTCTAGGGTTTTTTGTCGCAAGAGCCAAAGCACAAGAGCTCTCTCAATTTCGTTTTTAGAAAATAACATATGTATAATGAGAGAGGGCGCCCTCATTCTCCTTTTATCTTCTCGCTGACCCTTTTTGGACCCTTTTACCCTTTTAAAAAAGTAAAGTCACTTAAAACACCCATTTTTTTAATTATTTACTCAATGTCACTTTTAATAAGTTACTTTTTTTGCTTCCATGACATTAAACAATTAATTAATTCTCTTTTTCCACTAACTATAGCCTACGGGAATCACTTAGACTATTATATCAATCTTCCGGAGAGATCATTTGAAAAGGGACATTACAGTCTTCCCTTCCCTAGATTATTTGTCCTCAAGCAACTACAAGTTAGGATGTTGCAAGATCTTATCACTTACCCATGTGGCATCCTCTGCTGGAAAATCCCTCCACCTGATGGGGTACTCTCAGATCACCCTGTTATGCAGTTTCTTTTCCCGTACCTCCAAGACCTCCAAAACCAACACTAATTGCCCCTCCTCATCCAATGGGGGTAACTCTGCTGAAGAAGTGACTTGTTGCCCCAATGCCTTCTTGAGGCACGAAACATGAAACATATTGTGAATCTTACTCCCTCCCGACAACTCCAACTCACAAGCTACCTCACCAACTCTATGAATCACCTTGTAGGGGCCATAAAAGCGAGGCTTAAGCTTTTCAGCACCACTTTTCTTCAGTGAACACTCTATATGGCTATAATCTCAAAAACACCAAGTCCCCCACCTCAAAAGTGCACTCGACTTTGTGCCTATCTGCATAAGTCTTCTATTGATTATGGGCCACCTGCAAATTGTCCTTAAGAGCCTTGAGAACGTCCTGGCTCTCCTGGATCCAATCCTTGGCTTTGGGAAGCCTGTTATCCCTAAATACCAAGTCAACAAAAGAAGGAGCATCATAGCCATATAATGCTTGAAACGGTGTCATACCGAAGGACATATGATAAGTGGTATTATAATAGTGTTCCCCCAAATGCAACCACTTAACCCATGCCTTCTACTTCCCAGACACGTAGTTATGTAAATACCCCTTTAGCCACTTATTCACAATCTCAATCTGTCCATCTATGTGAGGGTGGTAACTAGCATTGGGAGTCAACTCTATGCCAGTCAACCTGAACAACTCTTGCCAAAATGCACTAAGGAACCTATTGTCTCTATCACTGAAAATATACTTTGGCAACCCATGGAATCTGAATACCTCCCTAAAGAACAACTACGCTACATGTGTTTCCTTGTATTCTAAAGATATGGCAAAGAAATGTGCAAATTCAGTCAGTAAATTGACCACCACATAGATGCAGTCTCTACCCTATACCCTCGATAACCCTGTGATGAAGTCCATAGATATGCTTTCCCACTTCTGCTCTCGGATGGGCAATGGTTGTAGTAACCCCGCAGGATGAGTCTGCTCTGACTTGTTCTGCTGACAAGTCACACACTCTCTCACGTGCCTCAATACATCATCTTTGAGGCCCTTCCAAGTGAACCTCTCCCTGATTTTCCTGTAAGTTTTACAGTACCCTAGATGCCCTGCCAAGGGTGTAACGTGCATAGCCCTCATAATCTTCTCCTTCAGTGTAGATTCTAGGACTAAGTATATGTGGTCCTTGTAGTAGATGATGTCATCCACCACTTTGTACTTGTCATCTTGTACATTGCAATCCATTAACTCCAGCAAATTTGTTCTTGGAATGCTCAACCAAGAGATGAGATTTCTAGTCAGTTGAAATCTCTGCAAGTGAACATATCTACGGTTTCCTGGAGAGAGCAACAGCAACTTCATTTTTCTTCGCTTTTACATACTCAATGCCAAAGTCATATGCTTGCAATTTGTTAACCCACTTATGTTGCCTTTCATTCAAGTCTTTTTTCCCCAGGAAGTGTCTCAAGTTGTTGTGGTCAATCTTAACCACAAATTTTCCACCTACCAAGTATTGTCTAAACTTCACCAAAGCATGCATGATGGCGAGCATTTCCTTGTCGTAGATGGAGTAGAGTATCTTCGACTTTGTGACCTTTATGCTCTTGTATGCTATTAGATGTCTCTGCTGCATCAAAACAGCTCTTATCCCTTCACTCGATGCATCACACTCAAGCACAAAGGGTTGAGTGAAATCAGGAACTGCTAAAACTGGGCAAGTGCTCATCACTTCCTTCATACTATCAAATGTCTTATGAGCCTCTTCTATGTAGATTTTTGAGGAACTATGAAGGCTGCCCAACAGGCCTGTCTTATGACCTCTTGTTGGGCTCTAAGTTTTGGTTATGCAAATCTGTCCTTTGTTGCGTTTTAGGACAGCAAACAGGTCTGTATACTTCTATCAAGAATTCTGCCCCCAACTGATGGTTATATGCTCTTTTAAGGTGCCCTTGCAAGTAGTTTTAGTAACCAAGTGTTAGCACATGCAAACCTCAAAACATATAGCACTCCTCTAGGATCTTAACAAGCTCCTACTGCTGATTTAAACATTAAGCATACATGAAAAATGAACACAAGTATTTTTGTTCAACATGACCCTAGATAAAAACCCCCGGGAAAACTAGTTTAGAATGAATGTGTATATAAGTGATGTCTAAAGCATGAGATACAACAAGTAAGAAAATACAATAGAACTTGTACTAGTAGCAAGCTCCTCTCAAGCCTTGCCAAAGTTTCCAAGAAGAAATGTGCCCAAGCAAGTGCACCCTCTTCCTTTGTTGCCTATCTCACTGAACCGAAGCGCCCTTGATCCTCTTCCGACCAATGAAGAAGCCCTTGCACACAAACAAGTTGTTGTGTGCAACCTCCACACTGAATCTGTCATATCTGCAATCGTCTAAGTAATGCCAGTGTCTACTAAGCATGCGCTCTCCTCCAAGAGTGCACCCTCCTCAAAGCCAAAGCACTCACCACAAATAACTGAGGGTCAAAGCCTCCATGAGCCCTCCATGAAAGTAGGCACATAAGCTTCCCTCAACCAATGCCTCCATTCTCATCTCAAATCTCTCTCTCAAACTCTCCAAGTGACCAAACGAGTGAATGAGCCTCTCATGGACCTATGCGCCCCTGTTGAACCATCCATAAGAAAACCTAAAGATGAATGGCCTAGATCACTCCAAGCCACATCTAATCAATGGGTGAGATCATCTCAAAAGAATCTCACTTAGAAACCCACTTTGGGTTCAGTTTCCTAAGTTCACTTTATGTCCCTCAATTCACCCACTTAGTGAATTAATTGTCACTTTTGCCTTAAGTGACAAAATTCCACATTTTTTACTTAAGTAAAGTCAATGTGGAATTAGACATAAAGTACAAGGTACATAGTCACAAATATTTCCCTCTTGTGGTTACAGACTCACAACCACAAGGGACCACTTCCCAAGGTACACCAAAACTCAACATTCTGTCCACCTAAACGCCCCTTTCTTCGTGAGATCTATGAGTGGTGCAGCCAACTGTGAAAACCCCTTCACAAATCGCATGTAGTAGTTGCAAATCCTAAAGAAACCACGCAAGTGCATAAGGTTCTTGGGCGGTGGCCAATCTAGTATAGCTTATATCTTCTCCCTATGCACCTGTACTCCCTGAGCACTGACCACGTGACCCAAGTATAGGATCTTTTTCATACCAAACTCACACTTTGACTCCTTGGCATACAGTGATTGTTCCTCCATGATGCTGAGGATCTTATCTAGATGCTCCAAGTGTTCCTCCCATGATCTGCTATATATCAGAAGATCATCAAATAATACCAACAAAAACTTAGTTGCTTTTTGAATAGGTGGTTCATGCAAGACTGAAAGGTGGTTGGTGTGTCGGTCAACGAAAATGGCATGACCAGAAACTCATAATGCCCATAATGGCATATGAAAGCAGTTTTGGGAATAGCCTGCTCTCTAACTCTGATCTAGTGGTACCTCGATCGAAGATCAATCTTTGAAGAATACACTACCCTGTGCAACTCATCCAATAGCTTGTTGATCATGGGAATAGGGTACCTGTTCTTGATCGTCTTCTTATTCAACGCTCTATAGTCAATGCACATTTGCATTGTGCCATCCTTCTTCACCAACACTACAGAAGAAGCGAATGGACTAGAGTTAGGCCTGATATGTCCCATGTCGAGCAGTTCCTTAATGGCCTTCTCAATCTTGTCCTTGAATTTCTTCGAATGCCTGTAGGGAGTGGTGATCACAGGTTTTGATCCCTCTTCCAATTCAATAGTGTGCTCAAATCCCCTGTCGAGTGGTCTCTCTAAAGGTATTTTACCAAAAACTTGGTCATGCTTGCTCAGCAGTGTCTGTATTTCCCTATGCTACTGATGGTTGTTCTCTTAAGGTTTCTCAGCAGTGATCAAACACTACGTTGCATAAGCGACATCCATGTGTCAGAATATACCCTCTATCCATTTGGTCGATGTCATCTTTTTAGCTCAGGAGGTACTCCGCATGTTTTGTCTTGTATGCGGATGTAACCTTATGTTGACACTACTAGGCACTTAACTTTGTAATGGGTTTTTATAAAGTTGTAAAGTGGTTCTTTTATTAAAGTGTAACTTCTAATTTTAAAGTGACTTTATTTCATAAAGGGCACTTATGTAATAAAGTGAAATGTACTTTAATATTTTAAGTCATTCATTTTGGAGGGAATGAATCATGACCCTTGATCTTGCAAAAGGAAAGATTAGATCTTGGCCTTTCGATTTAGGGTTGGGGAAGGTGAAAATACACTTTGGAGGGAGAAGGTCATTTTCAGATTTATAAAAGAAGGCATTGGGTAGTGTGCAAGATACAAGAGGAAGAGATTGAGAGAGAATTTTCGAGTAGGCTTGAGAGAGGAAAAATAGGTCACATTTCCCAAGACAAAGTGGGCACAAATCCCAACGGAGCATATCTGTTTCATTGTTGAGTTATTTTTCTGTTGTGAGAGGTCGTACTGTACGAATCTGTACAGTGTGTACAACAAGGGGAAAGGGCACGAAAATTGAGGTGGGGTTTGGCACAGTTTTCAAGGTTGTTTTGTTGTTGTTGGGCCATATAGAACAAGTTTGTACCAAGGTTGTTGGGAGTGGGGAGCAGGAAGCGCAAATTTTCAAAAATCTTCGGGAGCGTTTCGAGAGCGTTTTTTATATAATACATAATATATATATATATATATATATATATATA
>JASDQU010738434.1:102163-126929 GCA_032191745.1 Picea mariana | reverse complement strand
TGAAACCCTAACTACACTAACCCTAGCCTAGACTAACCTACTAACCCTAAGTTGTTGACGTCATCATTGAATATATCATCTTTATTGCAGCAACGTTTTGTCTTTTGAGTAATTGAATAGTAGTTGAAGGCATTAATTGAGTTAAGAAGTTATTTGTTATATTGAATGTTGTAATATTCGAGTATTTATTGATGAAGTGAAATTACTGCCATTGCTATTTTGTAAACATTGACTTCGTCAACATTTACTTTCAAATTGTTCATATTGAATATCAGATAGTCTTTAATGTATATGAAGTACTAACCAAAGCCTGCATATATCAAGTTTGTTGTTGCTTTGTTCTCGGGCAGGGATCCTACTTGGTTGCCTTTATTGGCTATAAGCCGAACTATCTGCTTTGGTGGTGATCTGTGAAGAGGGAAACTTGTCATTATCTGTTTATCCTTTGAAGCCTCTTCAAAACCCCAAGTCACCGGGGACGTCTCCCCTGGGCCCAGCCTCCCTAAAGAAAAAGAACCTACCCATCGTGGTGACATTGGGTGGGATAGGTTTCTGTTACGCCAATTTGGCCTTCTACCTCATAGCCTTTACTCCTAGCTACAAACTGTGCAATAACATGACTCAACATTAAAGCATCATAACATCAATCATTAAAGCATCATAACATCAATCATAAACTTCAAAGGTAAATTGTCATATGATGTTCTTAAGTTCATAACTTCATAACTTCATTGTTTACAGAATAAGCCATAATAAAGAGTCAAGACTCAAGACTCAAGACAAAGTACTAAGTTTTAGAGACTACTTCTAAACATGAAACAAGAAAAGAGATCTAGTATATAGTAGCAACTTAGCAAGTACTAAGTACTATGCTCTAAGTTTTCCTCTTGCCACGAGAAACTTCTAGTTTCTTCTCTCGTGATCTTTGAATAAGAGTAGGAACAGGTGGAACTGATCGTGGAACACGACCAACAGCTGAATGGCCCCCACGTGACAATGGAAATTGTGCAGATAAAGGTAAAACTGATGAATCTGGAACCCTTGTAGTGGATGGGGGTGGCATGTCTCCTCCAGGAATATGATCTCCATCATGATCACTCAAAAGTTCCTCTTCCAAGCGCTCTAAAACAATGGTTCCATCCTGTAAATTAGTCTCCTCTGGATTTTTATCCCAAGTCATATCTCTTTTACAAAAAGCATTCCCCTCTGCATCACAGTAATGCGACAACAACCTCAAGTTGTAATGCACATAAACCAAGCTTTTTGCCCAGTCTGCATTCAAGTTGTTTCTCTTTACACTATGGATGAAGCTATAGGTGCTCCAACGCCTCTCTGCAGAAGAGGTGTTAACAACCTGAGAAAGCACATTCATTGCCAATTTATGCAAAGTTTTGGCAGGGGAACCATACATGTTCCACCATTCGATAGCACCCAACCTATCCTGATCTTTGGTTGCATGCAAGTTACCAAAGACTCCATGCTCACTGATGTATTTGCTCAATTCGCTTCATACTTGAGCACACTCCTCTTCATCAAGTACCAACTTGTCTAATGCAAGCATATATCCATTTTCGCACCTTTGGATCGATGTGTGGTTTTCTCCTTTCCCCACCCCCGGGTGCTGGTTGGGCCAACCAAGATGAAGAATAATATTTTGGGGTAAGGACATATGCCAGGGCATGGAGTGGAACATTCAAATTATCCCATCTTTTGACCACAAGTTTATGGATATGATCATACAAGATCACATCCTTTGGCTGAACAATGTCTTTGATTTGGCCTAACATGTTGTCCATCTGNACCCCCGGGTGCTGGTTGGGCCAACCAAGATGAAGAATAATATTTTGGGGTAAGGACATATGCCAGGGCATGGAGTGGAACATTCAAATTATCCCATCTTTTGACCACAAGTTTATGGATATGATCATACAAGATCACATCCTTTGGCTGAACAATGTCTTTGATTTGGCCTAGCATGTTGTCCATCTGCTCATACACCTCTCCAATCACCAGTCGATATGTATCTGCAAACCGAATCATAATGTAAATGGGTTTGGTGAACTGCAGAGTATACCGAACCTGTTGCCAAAAATGGCCATCAAGCACTGTGTCCTCCACCTCATGAAAGTCACTTCTCTCAGATACGGATGTAGCCCTGTCCCACACATATGTTTTCTCACACGGGTATAGGAATCTATGTATTTTGTATGACAATGGTGACATGTAAATTTTGTGGTTCCACCCCCTTTACCTCCCCCAAGCCTTGTGACATACTTCCACAGAGGTGTGTAATTCCTTCCTCCTCTCCTTGGTCTGTGTTGTCCACTTCTATTTCTTCGTCACTATCACGGTTATTTCGACGTGAAGTTCCCACCACCACCATCAAAATAAAAAATGGAACCAAAATGACATACCACCTTGACATCATCATCATGATTGTTGAACCTTGATAATAACTTGCTACCTACAATAGAATGATGGAGGAGAAATGGGAAAGACTAGGAGAAAAAAACATTCAAATATTCAACATAGCATA
The DNA here is from genome assembly GCA_032191745.1 of Picea mariana. Taxonomy (NCBI): domain Eukaryota; kingdom Viridiplantae; phylum Streptophyta; class Pinopsida; order Pinales; family Pinaceae; genus Picea; species Picea mariana. The sequence goes on along the minus strand of JASDQU010738434.1, from coordinate 124,393 downwards.
ATATACTAGTTTACAACAAATGGATTTTAACTATTTTTAAACAAGAAACAAGAACGGGCTTAAGAGCCTACCTCTTTATCTCTCCAATGGTGGTTGAATATGACTATGGTAGCCTTCCATCTCCCTTCTAAGCTCTCACAAATGGAAGCCTTCAATCTTTCTTCCAAACTCTCCAATCTCCCTATGGAAACCTTCAATATTCCTTCCAAGTTCTCCAATCCCTTCCAAGCTCTCAAATCTCCCTACGTTCTCCTTCAATCTTCCCTCAATCCCATCAATAACTAGCAAGAACCCTCTAAAAACCCTCCTAGCAAAGATGAGTGAAATGAGAAATAGAATGAGAGAAAAATGGAGTGAGTCAGTGCTTTATTCCCTTAGAAACCCTAGCCATACATTTTCCTCTCTTATGGAACCTTGTCTTGGTTCCCACTCACTTCCAAAACAAAAAAAAATACCCTCTCTTGCCTCACACGCGTGGATTGAAGGGGAATCCTTAGGGAGCGTTTTTTTAATGGAGGGAGCGCTTAGGGAGCGAAATCTCCCTGGGCAAGGACTGTAAAGCTCCCTGGACAGAGAGCGCGATTCCTAAGCGCTCCCCTAGGGAGCGCGCTTCGGGAGCGGGGGCGTGGGGGGGGGGGCGCTCCCCCGCAACCTAGGTCTGTACAACAAGATGTTTGCACAATTTTCGAGGTGCTACAATTTATGGGTGGTCGTACAACAGTACGGACTTGGCACAGATTACGAGGCAGATTTGGGATTGTTTGTGTGCTGTAAGTGAACTTTTCTTGGCTGGAAATTGTGATTTTGCTGCTGATATGTACTTTTCTGAAGCTGAATATAAGATCTCTCTCTCTCTCTCTTTGGGTTTCCCCACATTGGGGTTTTCCCTGGCATTTGCCTAAATTTCTGAGTTATTCATGGGTGATTGAATGTTGTTCATCGTGTTTATTTCCACTGCATAATTAATTAGCAATGTGTATTTCTGCTTATGGAAATTTCTGAATGTGGGCTTTAGACATTTCATAGTTCATGCAAGACAGCTATCTCTAGGTTGTTAAGTGTATGACAGAATATTAGCTTGCTGATTTTTGTCATTAAAATTTACATGGTATCAGAGCTTTGTCTCTGAGTGACAGTGAACAGTGAGATTTTTGGGCAAGGTTGAAGGGGGAAATTTTGTGATTGTTTTCCTTGAGCTGTGATAGGGAATATGGCTGCATRCATTAGATTTGAGGATCGGTTGGATGGCATTTCCAACTATTTGTAGCGGAAGGTCCAAATGTCAGTTGTTCTCAAGGAGAACAAGATTTGGAACTATGTCAGTTTTGTTGTTGTGGCTCCCACGGCAGATCTTGTTGCTTTGGATTTGCATGAGGTCAARGAGGCTAAGGCACAAAGGAATATTCTGGATGGGGTGAAGGATCACTTTATCCCACACTTGGCTGAGAAGAAGACAGCTAAGGAGATGTGGGATGCACTTAAGAACTTATTTGAGGCGAAGAATGAGAACCGAAAGATGGCCTTGAAGGCTAAGCTGCATGATACCAAGATGGGTAAGGAGGAGAGTGTTTCTTCTTATCTTCCCGGGTAGCTCAAGTAAAAGATGAGCTCGCTGTTGTTGAAGAGGTCATCTCGGATTCGGAGTTGGTGAGAATAGCCTTGAAAGGCTTCACCAAGGAATGGGAAGTCTTCGTGAAGTGTGTGGTGGGTCATGAGCATCTTCCAGATTGGAGCAGACAGTGGGACGATTTCACTCAGGAGGAGATCCGGGAAGGATCTCGGAGCAGTGGACAAAAGACAGATGGAGCTGATGAGAATGTTTCTCTCGCTGCAAAGAGCAAGAAGAAAGGAAGTTTTGGGAGGGACTTGAGTAAAGTCGGATGTTATTGTTGTAACCAGTTGGGGCACCTTGCTTCTCATTGTCCTGAGAAGAAAAAGAAGAAGAAGGAACCGGAGGGGCCTGAGACAGCTGCTACAGCAGCCATGGAGGACTTTTCTTCCAAGTATGATGGGGAATTTCTTTGGTCACCCTAGTTTCTAGTGTCGATAACGGAGGATTTGGAGGTGATATCAAATGGATTGTGGATAGTGGAGCCTCTTGCCACATGAAGGGAATCTGGCAAGTATTCCTAAATATCACAGAGATAGGTCAGGACCGACAGGTGGTAAATGAAGGTGGTATGGCGTGAGCTATACGTGGAGTTGGAAGGGTTAGATTCCAACTCGAGTATGGAGGATTCCTGGAGCTTGATGTGGTTCTCTTTGTTCTAGGGTTGAGGGTTAACTTGCTCTCAATCTCATCCTTGGAGGATATAGTATATTGCACATTGTTCAAGAGGGAACATGTCTTTATCTACAGGGAGGGAGCAGACCCAATGGAACTGCAGTTGACCAGTGATCGGGTGAACAGGTTGTATATGTTGCGAGGACAACCTTCAGTGTATGATTCAGCGTCAGATGAGGAGCATGAGGAGGCTCTTGAGACTGCGGTGGGCCCAAGGATTCAGTTTTGCATTCCGAGAGAAGAGAGTGAGTCTCTTCTAAGCACTGGCAGGAGGCTCAGCCAGTGTGGTCGAACCAATGCTCAGGATGGAGTGGATTCTCTACGGAGCTCAAGGTTCCGGGTAGCTATCAGGAGAAGATCTTCTAGTTCGAGTTCTGTGTACGTGTTGAGGATAACTCCAAGTTTAGAGGGAGCTCCTATAGAGCACAGTGTGATGGGACCAGATGATGGAGATGGCAGCGAGTACATCCCTCACTAAGAGGGAGTTTTAACTTTTTAGCTCAGGAGGTACTCTGCATGTTTTCTCTTATATGCGGATGTAACCTTATGTTGACACTACTAGGCACTTGACTTTGTAATGGGATTTTATAAAGTTGTAAAGTGGTTATTTTATTAAACTGACTTTTTAATAAAGTGTACCTTCTAATTTTAAAGTGACTTTATTTCATAAAGTGCACTTATGTAATAAAGTGAAATGTACTTTAATATTTTAAGTCATTCATTTTGAAGGGAATGAATCATGACCCTTGATCTTGCAAAAGGCAAGATTAGATCTTAGCCTTTGGATTTAGGGTTGGGGAAGGTGAAAAGACACTTTGGAGGGAAAAGGTCATTTCCAGATTTATAAAAGAAGGCATTGGGTAGTGTGCAAGATACAAGAGGAAGAGATTGAGAGAGAATTTTCGAGTAGGCTTGAGAGAGGAAAAATAGGGCAGCATAGAGGGCACATTTCCCAATACAAAGTGGGCACAAATCCCAAGGGAGCATATTTGTTTCATTGCTGAGTTATTTTTCTACTGTGGGAGGTCGTACTGTACGGATCCGTACAGTCTGTACAGCAAGGGGAAAGGGTACGGAAATCAAGTCGGGGTTTGGCACAATTTTCAAAGTTGTTTTGTTGTTGTTGGGTCATACAAAATAGTCCATACAGTAGGTTGTTTGCACGATTTTCGAGGTGATGCAATTTCTGGGTGGGTCATACAACAATACAGACTTGGCACTGATTACGAGGCAGATTTGGGACTGTTTTAGTGTGTTGTAGGTGGACTTTTCTTAGGTGGAAATTGTGATTTTGCTGCTGATATGTACTTTCCTGAAGTTGAATATAAGATCTCTCTCTCTCTCTCTCTCTCTCTCTCTCTCTTTGGGTTTCCCCACATTGGGGTTTTCCCTGGCATTTGCCTTAATTTCTGAGTTATTCATGGGTGATTGAATGTTGTTCATTGTGTTTATTTTCGCTACATAATTACTTAGCAATGTGTATTTCTGCTTATGGAAATTTTTGAATGTGGGCTTTAGACATTTCAAAGTTCATGCAAGACAGTTATCTCTAGGTTGTTAAGTCTATGACAGAATATTAGCTTGTTGATTTTTGTCATTAAAATTTGCAATCGAGACAATCATGGGAGCATCATTTGGCATGCCCCTCAAAACCGCCTTCCTACCATCCGCTACTTTGAACTCCAACTCCGTGGCTTGGTAGTGAATAGAATGTTTTCCTATGGAAACAAGCCATTGGACACCCAATATGATATTGGTGTCTTGCAGCTCAACTACATAGAAATCATCTGTCACTGTGTAGTTGTCCAATGCTACGCATAACTGTGGGATCTTTTGTGTGCAAAGCATAACACGCCCACCAACTACCACTACATCAAACCCCTCAAAATCCACCGTAGGAATGCCCCACTTAGCCACCAAGGCTAAGTCAATGAAGTGTTGGGTTGCCCCACCATCAATCACTATTGTGACCCGCTGACCCTGTACTATACCATCGATCTTGGAGGTGTGGAATCTAGGGACACTCAACAGAGTGGCAATAGCTCCACCCTTGACCTCCTCATGTGGCTGCTCATCAGTTGATTTGTCCTGCTTGTTGTCCAGTACATGCTCTGCTTCCTCCTCTTCCTCATTATCAAAAAGCACCTCTATATAGTGAGCCTTACCCTTGCCCATACACCTGTGTCCAAGTTCCCAAAGGTCCTTGCAATTGAATCAAAGCTTATTTCTTCTCAACGCATTATGAGTTGCCTCATCCAACTTCTCCTTACCAGTTCCCTCTTTCTGAAAAGGTTTCTTATCTTTCTTTTTCTAGGGAATGAAAGGTTTGGAGGGTTTTTTTTGTCAGGACCGCAACCTCCATGTCTCATGTCCTGATAAGGGCATCATGTAGAGTGTCAGGTTTGAAGGATTTTACCCAACCACGCAATGGCTCAAATAAACCCTCAATGAACAACATCACCAATCTCTGCTCAAATATATCTGTGACTCTGACTGCAAGCCTTTGAAACTCAGTAATGTAAGCATATCGTGTCCCAACATGTTTGAGTTGTGCTAACTCTCTGAAATGTAATTCTGGATCCTTCCTGTCAAACCTCTCCATCAACCTCTATGTGAAGTCCAAATAGGAGGTAATGTTGGCATGTCCCAAAGTGACCAATCCATGGTACCACCACTCATGGGCCTCCCCATCTAAGTGCAAGTTAGGGAATTTAATTGTTTTTTCCTCCGTCATGGGGTTGAGTTGGAAGTATGTGTCCAACTTATGCACCCATGCTCTATCTGTGCACTTGTTCGAACCATCAAAGGAGGAAATGGTGAGCTTCCCAACCTTTTTCATGTGATCAATGTTATGCTGACCCCTATTGACCTCCTTTGGTCTGTTCCTGTACTTGATATTGTTGTAGTCCTATAGTGACATGGCTGCCTGAAAGTCCTCACCAAGAGTCCGGTACTCCCTCCAATAATCATCAAAGGTCTCACCCTGTCCTTGCTGCCCTTGATTCCCTGTTTGTTGGTTTCCCACGAACTGAGGCATAAGAGGGCTAGGAATTATTCTACCTGTGGTTCTAGGGCCAACTTGTGCAAGAATATGATGGTTATTTCCTTTTGCATGGTTTCCATTGTTCCCATTGGAACCCCCTGCACCATTGTTGCCCCTATTGTGCCCATTAGTGCCTCCCAAACCATTGTTACCTTAGTCACCGGGTTCGGCGAATTTCAAGCATTAAGTTCGAAATTCGCCGAATTTTATCTGATTTCGAACATATTCGATTATGTTCGCCGAACTCCAAGCCGAATGCTAACTTGAATCCGAACATTAAAAAATTCTTTAAAAATTGCTTGAATTTGACCATGTTTGATTAGGTTGGGCCGACATAGGGTTTAAATTTTAAAAAAGAAATACAAAGCCCGAATAAAGCCCGAATAAAACCCGCAGGGTTCTAATTCGTACCACCAAGATTCTGTAGCTTTGTTGCGTGCATCTCGTGCCCACACTCCCGTGGCCCATGCTCGATTTGGAGTACTCGTACCCTCGACAGTATACAACTGAGTGGAGTGAGTCCGGAGTACTCATACCCTCGACGGTTGACGAAATCCAACTCGCGGGCCTCTGCTAACCTACCCGATAGCCTACCCGACACGGGTAGGTAACTTATATATTATATATATTTTTATGAAACTATTAATATTTTTAATTTTTGTATTTTGTATTTTCATTATATATTAATTTTTGAATATTCAAATTCTAACTTTTATTATATATTAATTTTTCAATTTTCAAATTTTATACTTTTATTATATATATTTTCAAATTTTCAAATTTGTAGTATGTTGAACTTAGCCTACCCGACATGGCCACAAGTAACTTATACTTTATTATATATATTTTTATGAACATATTAATTTTTTAATATTAATATTTTCAATTTTTTAATTTTATATTTTCATTATACATTAATTTTTTAATTTTCAAATTTTAACTTTTATTATATATTTTTCATATTTTTATTATATATATATATATATATATAAATTAAAAAAAAATTAGTTTTATATTTTTATTATATATTGATTTTTCAATTTTCAAATTTTATACTTTTATTATATATATTTTTAAATTTTCAAATTTGTAGTATGTCGAACTTAATGCCGAATTTTATTCCCAAAATTTTCATGGTCGAACTTTTGTCGAACTTGAAGGTCGCCGAATTCGAACACGAACACGAACCAGGTGACTAAGATTGTTACCCCCATGGTTTTGGTTTGCCTGGTTACTAACAATTAAATGCATCAAAAGTTGTGCCAACTGTTGTTTCCCATTGGCTAAACCCTCTAGGATTCGCAAATCCATGCCCTGATTATTGTCCCCCATGACGACTTCTTGTTCTGCCTCTGGTTGGTTCTCTTCTACTTCTTCTTGGTTAAATATGTCTTATGCCCCTCGCTACCTCCTCCTCCTCCTGTAGGTGATATACCCTTCGAATCCTTGCCTCATGAATCCCCAAACCCCCTCAGGCTGGCAGGATTGAGGCTCAGATACCACTATAAAATCCGCACTAAATTTTTTTGGAATTTTTACTTGGTCTGCTGTGTAGATATTTCATCAAACAGTTTGTTACTGTAATGGTTTTATGAATGTGCTGATATAATAGTTTCACAAGCAGTTTTGCAGCCCCTCTAGAAATTATTTGGCATGTAATAATAAACAACAATACATGGAATAGGAGAGATAAAACCAACAGCAATATAGATAATGAAACTGAATGCTTATTTAATTCTTGGTCCTGGCTGATACATCAATAATTTAACCCACCGGTTGCCTTCATATTACAACAGCAAACAAAGGAAATACTCTTTGACCTGTAGACAGATGAATGTACAGCAATGGAAAGGAAATAGACAAGCCTGGAGATGAGTTCTTGTTGCAGCAATGGAATATGTGAAGGAACAGCAGTCCAAAGGCAAGATGCTTGTCCAAGTTTGGTAGCAATTCAATCCACATGAAGCACACTGAAGAAATAAGAATGATCTATTCCCTATGACCAACTAGGGTGGATGGTCTCACCACCGAAACCAATCTTTTTCTCTTTAGGGTTTTTCATCTAAAGAGCCAAAGCCACAAGAGCTCTCTCAATTTCGTTTTTAGAAAATAACATATGCATAATGAGAGAGGGTGCCCTCATTCTCCTTTTATCTTCAAGTTAACCCTTTTTGAACCCTTTTACCCTTTTAATAAAGTAAAGTGACTTTATAAACTTTAACTCGCTTAAAACACCCATTTTTTTAATTAATTACTCAAGGTCACTTTTAGTAAATACTTTTTCCGCTCCCATGAAATTAAATAATTAATTACTTCTTTTTTTCCACTGACTATAGCCTACGGGAATCACTTAGGCTATTACATCAATCTCCTGGAGAGATAATTTGAAAAGGGACATTACAGTAGGTCAACAAGACCCACAACGATGCTCCCAAAGTGAAGCAAAAGTGCTCTAATGCCAAATCATCCCTCATAAATGCCACATGTGTGGCATGAATGGTCTGTGAGAATGGATGGCTCACTCCAAAGTGGTGTAGGGGCTCAAAAAGTGAAATGTTTCGTCCAAGAGGTGCAATATTTCATCCTCAAGTGACATCATATCCCAAAATGTATGACGTCTCATCAAAAGAAGCGAAATCATCATGAAAAGGTGGAACGTCCCCCCCAAAGGTGCCACATTCTCTCTAAAGGAGTGTAATGTCCTCAATAAGCTCAACTTCCTCCAATAAAGTGGAACAACCTCTCAAAAGTAGGTACGACGTCCTCCATAAATTGTGCAAGTAGCCCCTAAACGTCCTCGAAAGGACCAAGACTCAACCCAAGTCAATAGCCATGAAAAGTACATTGTCCAAGGAGGGGGCTCATGTGACCAAATGTATCAATCCAGAGGAATGTACACAAGTCCAATACAACATAAGAAGTTAGTCATGTCCAATGTAAATGCCATTAGGTAGATCTCATTAAGAATCATCTTCAAACTTCACAATAACTCATAGGATTCACACAATTTGCCAAGTTTAGGTATGGGAGGGTTATGGTTAGCCCCTATTACATGTGCCAATACCGAGGAGGAGAAGTCTTTCCAAAGAAACTCATCAAGGAGCATGTGTGATGATGGATGGTATGGAGTGGGGTTTAACTTCATGAATGGCATGCATGATCATTCATTTAACCTTCTTTGGTGTTACATTGGTGTTACAGGACTAAATGACCAAAACATACTGACAAAGCATATCTGAACACCTAAAAATCTGAAAAGTAGTTATTTATGCTATTTGAAGGGATTGTGTTTTCACCTCAATGTCGCATTTACATAAATAATCACTACATCATTTCCAATGAAAATCTTTACAGCCTTTTATAGTGGACAATTAAAATTGATCTAAAATATTTTCAGTACGTTTTCCATAAAGATTAATAAAATGAAAAATTGTAGGGAAAGAAGGAATAGGCTTCACATACCTAGCTCTAAATCTCGATCCTGGCTATACTCAACAACGAAACCATGATGTGAATCAAGAGATGAACCACAAAGATTGGGAAAGAAAACTGCAACCTCGCAATATTAACTAAGTCAAAATCGTTTCTAAACATTCATAGCAATAACTTTTACTATTGGTCACTAAACACAAATCAACCTTTAAGAGACTTCTTTTAAACAAGAACCTGAAGCCAAAGGAGTGATAAACTCTGCCATCAGTTTATCAAGCATACTATCAAGGCCAAAATCATCAAGCACTGCTCCATATTTGTTCATTGTATTTGGTCTCATTATTTTGAACTTTGTCGCATGAACCCACTTTTGAAAGTTCTCCACCTAAGCATTTACAACAGCATGATAGTATCCATGAAAGAATCAAAATAAAATATTAAACAGAGATACGAAATAAATATAATCTACAGAATAGCATGGGAACCAATATGAAAGAGGCACATGAGATAAAAGCAAACCCACAAAGAAGGAATCAAAAAGTATGGTATAGGAATTATCTAAAAACATACCTCAGAAAAAATTAATTCACAAAATTCTGGCTGAAGCATACTAAATGTATAAATCCCAGGTGATCGTTCTGAAATAATTCTTCTAAAACTCTCCTCAGTATTCCCCTTAATGGCATCAATAAAAGATCGAACAAAGAAGCGATCAGGGTTCAAGGTATATAACTCTCGATGCAGAGGCTGAGGAACACAAGCAAAAATCATTGCCATCAGTAGGTAGACAAAATGTTCACAAAGGTGACCCTTAGAGAAGAAGCTAGATTTCTATAGAACCTAAAATATTACATTTTCCCAAAGTAAAGTTGCTTGAAATGATTATTTATTTACCAAGGACTTGAGACAATAATCAATGCATTTGTGAGAAATAAATGCACAGGAAACGAAGAAGCAATCCTGAAATCCTCTCTAGTAGATGTCAGAAAAATAACACAAAATGAGAGTGAATATTTGACGAAAATCAAGCAAAGCAAAATAACATTTAGCAAGTTTCCACAAATTTCAGGAAGTTTCAATTTCTATGACAAACTCTCAAAAAAGTTCAACCTTCTTTAAACAGTTATTTGGAAAACAATGTAAGCTGCGTGCTTCATTTCTTAGCATGCTAAATATTGATAAATGCAGATATGTTGAGAGCTCCATATAAATATGAAAAGTATAATATCAACATAAACTACTTATGCAAAATGATCTTGATTGCAATAGAAACAAATGGTTCTGAATTTCTAAATGTTATACTTGTGAGTTTATGATAAAAACATATATACAAGCTTAGCTCAATACGTTGGATTTGATAGGTATGACTCAACCCTCTTTACACTGACATAATTTCATAGAAGTTTACTGTTGGTCGAGAGTTGAACATCTCCAAGTGCAATTGTAGTGGTGCGTTAAAAGGGTATTAAAATTCAAAGTCAAGACCAGGGGGGCTGAGTCTTGACATTATGTGATCCAAGAATACCCTAAATAGCTAACAAAATATTAAACAATCAAGAAAATAATACATTAGAATTGTATCCTTCTTCCTAGCCGTTTTAGTCTCAGCAAGTGGCGAGACCACATAAAAAATGGTGGAGGAACTAAAATCTATTACACATAGAGGCCTAGCTATGTTTGTAGTCCCTCTAAGCCTCAAGATGGTTTCTCTATGAGACTTAACCAAAATCTAGGCCTCAAGAACAATCTAAAGTCAATGTGCAACAACAGATTTAAAACCCTTAGTTGCACCCCATAAAATAAGATAAGATAAGATAATTTATTAATGTCCAATAAATGACAATAAATAGGTCAATGGGTCTGCTAGGTACAATAATGTGATATACGAAGTGAGAGTGCAAAGGCCGCTTCTAAAAATCATCATATAAACAAAACTAGCATATATTGTAAAAGATCTAAAGTCTAAATCCTAAAAGAATGGTGTAGGAAAACAAAGCAATAGTCCAGCTACGTGCAAGTACTACGGAGAGCCAAAGAAAAACCCCAATACTATCGAGGGAGATGGCTCACCTAGGGTACGATCAACCTCCCCTCATGTTATCTCACCTAAAATCCGAGACTATTGTGAAGAAACTCTTGATACATGACTAGTCAAAGGAATTGGAAGAACAAGATCTAGTCTGAGATATGTCTCAATGACGGGGTGCGACAACCCACCACCAAGATCTATCACTGTTGGCATGGTATGAGTTGTCACAAGATCTGAGGCAACATGTATGTAAGGGTTTCACTAGTCAAGCATAGAGGACCTCCTGAGGTTTCACAAATCTGATGGCTAATCTAGTGTTGTTATCCAACTATCTCTTGGTACATATATCTAATGGAAGTGTTGGAAAGAAGTTGTAATTGTTTGGTTGGGGTCCGGTTTGGGCTAGGGCGTACATAGTGAATGAGATCTAAAGTCCAAAGACCGCCCTCATGTATAATACCAAGCATCTCTAGTATGGGAAGCAGAAGAAAGTCGATAGAGAGTTCTAAGACTCCCTAAAGAGAGAAAAAACATCCCATGATCTCATAGTAGATGGGGCATTTGAAGATAAGTGTTCCTCCGTATCAATCTCATGAAGATGGTAGAACTCACCGATCCTATCCCCCCGAGTGATATGTTGGTCAACTTCCACACGAAGTTGATGAAAACCAACCCGAAACTACCCAAGGGGTATCTAAAGAGCATGCATCCAATGTCGAAGTGTGTAATGTGGCCAAACAATAAGGTCGTTTCTCAACTCCAAGAAGTATTCTACACAAAAGACAATCTTGGGGCTTATCCCACTTGGAGGGTCAACCCAAGTAACCCGAATATATTGTCTAATGATGTTCTCTCTGATGATCCTATTCAACTCTTGCTTATTCGATAAGAATCGGCTGAGAGCATCAATAGAGTATACAAATGAAGGGAGGTCTATCGAGATACCAACCAACCAAAGTAGGCAGGTAGCCTCCACAAACTACCAACAAGCTCAAACCAAGGTACTAGAGCAATAGGCAAGATAACGATAATGATACCTATCAGTTAGGGAGTCTACAAAGCACTAAACTTAGTGCAAAAGGGAAACCAATCCAAAGATGGTTTCAATCATGAAAGGGGATGCCACAAACTTTTCCTAAATGATGGCTTCGGTTTTCCTAAGGGAAACCAATCCAATGATGGTTTCAATCAGATTAAGTAGAGTAATAGACACATCCAACAATTGAGATATAGCCGTCAAAAAGGATGTTATCTTTAGGCCAAATCTGCAAAGACTACAAAGTTTAAAGATATTGGCTTCAACTACAAAGCATTTCAAGGAACATCAACTCCCTTCCAAAGCACCTTCTCTCAAAAATGTTCAAAGAATAATATGCTCTCTCACACTCACTTAAACCGAAAAGCGAGGTGTGAAGGAAAGAAAACTTAAGCAACCACAAATCTCGAGAACCAATAAAGAAGTCCCTCTCGTCACTGCCCATCTATCCTTTATAGAATAGGCTTGGAGGTCCAAGAAAAGCCACCCGCAACTTGGGCGCATGATCCAATGAGGGTGACTACACCAAAATAGAGCAAACCCTGCTAAACATAAACCTCCTCAAACCATGCCATCACCCTCTAGATTATAATAGCAAGTGTAAATAAGGATACTCCTCCAAGAAAAAGCTCCTCCAACTCCAAAAATAGCCTGCACCACTCACACTCTCCACTCCTAGGCAAAGAATAGCATGTGCAAAGGAGGAAAATCCACAAAAGTCATCCTCAAGCCATGCACTCCATCTCCAAGACAAAACTAGCAAGTCCAAACAAGGAAACAACGTAAATAAAGCCCCTTCACTCATGCACTCCACCTCTTGGCATAAAGAGCATGGACCTCTCAAAAGTAATCAATATCAAATCCAAAAGCTTGGTGCTCCTCCCCTGGCTATTTATAGCAGCCCACAACCAAATATAAATAATTAGTTACCTCATTAAGTCATGCACTACATCTCCTACGAAAAATAGCAATAAAATGGAGTCTCAATAAAACTCCGAATATAGATCTCTAAAAATAGCAGTTGCCAAATGAATCGGAACCCTGTAATATTAAAATCCTCGAAATGACTTGAAATTCGACACTAATGTTGTATGCCATACTGAGTCCTCAAAAATATAATCACTCCACTAAAAATACCATGCCAAAAATAGACCCAAAATATCATGGTTTCGGAATCAACTACAACTCGAGTCACAAACAAATCTCCATACTAGGTATTCAAAAACGTAGTCACCCTGCTATTCAAACCAAATTTCTAAACACAAAATTTTCCAAATATAGTAATCTTCTACAAATAGATTTTTCTAAAAATAAAAACTTCTCTAATTTGCCTCCAATTCAAACCACATGCCCATCTCTCCAATGAGTATCCAAATCTACTATAATCTACTGCTAAAAAAAATCAAGATTCTAAAAAGACAAATTGCTAAAAATAGTGGAATCAAGAATCTGAAAGTGCCCAACTGACCATGCTCATCCCCCCATGCATCCTCCAAACTATGCATATAAATATAAAGAATAGGCAAAAGTTGCTAAAACTAGGTCTCTAGAAGCATGATCCTTAAACCTGCTAAATATAGCACAATATGTGTTGCCCTAATCTGAATGGATCCATGAAGATTCAAAATGGTTGTGTGTGTCATTCTCTACTTAACATTGTGCTTAAAGACCCGTGAAGTCGTGCTTAAAACCTATGCTAGAAGCACTGTGGACAATTGGAGACTCAACATTTAAAATCCATGGGAAGTCCAAGGATGAGCTAGGGAAAAAGGCATGCGGACCATTGCAATGTGAAAGGGAGAAGAGGAGCCAAAGGGGAGCTTAGCTCCGCACTCCACATCCAGCGTCTGCAACGCAAAAGCACACAAAGAACAAGTATGCAAATGGGAGTCAAAGGGGAGCCTAGCACTCATATCCCACATCCTGCACTCTGCACCAAAAAGGGAAAGTAAAAGGCAAAATGCAAAGGAAGGAGCAAGAGTCGAAGGGACGCATCACCGCACTCCGCATTTCACATAGAACAAAACTTGTGGAGCTAAAGCCAATGTGTAGGTTGCCAGAGGGGAGCCTAGTGCCACACTAGGCACCCGCACTTGTACTCCACATACAACATAAAGTATCAAACATAGGCGCAAGGCAATATGGCAAGGGGCTATAGCAACAAGGTAGCCTGAACATCCGAACTACATTGGCATGCAACATGCCCACAAAAGGTGGTGCCATGTGTATCGTGTGACCAATTAGAGGTCACCGCGTTGCCAAAAACGAAAAGGCCCAAAAAGTCGTTCCTTGACGAAGTGAGCATGAAACAAATTCTTTGGAAAAACGTTGATTGTTGGCCTTTTGGATACCCTTTAACCACAAGCATAAAAGGCGAACCGAGAAGGGGCTTGAACATTGTGAATAAATACGGAGGATGGGTTAGAGGTTTACTTGGAAAACAGAGAATAGGGAGTAAAAACGACAACTTGGGTTGATGCCACATCTGTACTAGTAGCAGAGGTTGGAAGGATTCACTGGAAAGAGCATTGATACACTAGTTCATGGGTTAGTTCTAAGTGCAGTGAGAGCAATTGCACTATAAGTTGTATATATGTGTAAATCTAAAGCACCTTGTAACCAAGAGAAGCATTAATGATAACCAAAGCAAGATAACCTTTTTGAAATTGGAGTTTTCTCAAATTGGGTATCTCCAAGGTATCTTGTGTGTCATCTTTATTCATGTGATTGCATTCTTTTAATTATATTCATAACATGGTAAAGAAAACTCAATCCAAGTTAAACACAACAAATTCTTTAAAGCTTTTATAGTTATTGTTTATTTTTATCCTACATTAAGATATGTGTTCGTAAATCTCTAAGGCCATAGACCTACAATTATGAATCAGAATGGTCTCAAAGCATAGTTCCTAACCTTGGGCGGTTGGGAAAGGGATAGTTACCCTTGAATATTGATGAAACTAAGAAAGTTGCAAGAAGGTGGAGACTTAGTTACCTTAAACCCTAAAACTGGCACTAGATTTGAAACAAAACCAAATCTAAACCAAATCATGAGTGATGAAAGAGAAACCAGTGAGGCGAACCAAATGGCATAGATGGCCTTAAGATGTGTCTCACTTGGCACAAGGAATGACCCTGATGAATAACAATGTTGTGGACTTGGTTGCCAGTTGAGTACAAGAAAAAAAGAAAAAAAAAAGAAAAAGAGGCCTCATGAATCCAACTCCGATTCAGACGAAGAATATGGAGGTAAGGAAAAACACAAGATGGAAAACCAAAGAAAGGGTCAATTCAAGCACCATTCAATGTAGAGGCAAAGATCGACATCAAGCCATATGCAGGTGAGATAGATACCTTGAAATTGACTCAATGGTTGCAACAACTACAAGATTATTTTAGTATCCATGATGTTAGTGGAGGAAAGAGAATCTCTTTTGCTTGTTTGAAGTTAGAAGGTCATGCTTTGACATGGTGAGAAAGTGATGTCATTGCTAGAAGACTAAGCAATGAACCACCTATGACGGATTCGAAAGTGTTTAAGGACATGATTAAGTCATAATTCTATCCTATTGGTAATGAGGAGGAACAAAAAATAAGTTAGCTTTACTTTAGAAAGAGACAAGGACAATCAATGAAGGAATTCACCACTGAATTCAAAAAGAGAGCAAATTAGTTGGGAATATCCCTCGAGAGTCTTGTAGTGCTTATTAAGTACTTGGGAGCATCACACGGTCACGTTAAGAGACAAGTGATGATTTTCAAACCTAAGACCATTGATGACGCTTGTGTGAAAGGGCGGTGCCTTGAAGGAGATCAAAGAAACAACAGTTCAGTAGGCCAAAGCAAGCAAAGATGCAAGAATACTCAAAAGGTGGAAAGAAGAAGGGAAAAGGTAAAGGCAATAAGCTAGTTGCAGTGACAACAGAAAATTAGGACCCTAATAAGCATTGTAATGATGAGAGCCACGCAGAGGAAAGTAGCTTGAAACTTCATCCTGAGTTGAGACCCAATTGTTTCAAACAACAACATAAGAAGAAGAAGACTTTACTGGTTGTAGAAGGAGATCAAAGGACTTTATAGGTCAATGTCATACTATCTTTGGTGGTTCTTTAGAGTCTTGATCAACTCAGTTTTTGGTCTTTCAAGGTCCCCCCTCTTTGGGGCACACATGGTCAGTGCATTGAGCACCTTATGATTGTATTTTATATTCTACTTCAATACAAAATACATTTTTTTCTTCGAAAAAAAAAGTACACTAGGCTAGGAGGTTGATCAATACAAACAAGAAGTTTCTATTGTTGTTTTTGAGAGGAGTGAAACAGCAAAGAGAATGTAACATGGAGATTAGTGCACCCTTCGAAGGATGCGATAGCGAGCAAAAGCAACAGTCAGAATCACTAATAGAGAACTATAAGGAAGTGATTCAAGAACCTGAAGGTTTGCCACCAAAAAGGAAAATTGAACATGAGATTGAATTGTTGCCAAAATCTCCCTTACCTAACATTCAATTGTATAAACAATCCATCTTAGTTAAATGAAGTGAAGAAGCAATTGTTGTAATTGTTGGAGTAAAGAGTAATAAGGCCTAGTACTTCACCTTATGGGTCCCCCATCATCATAATGCCCAAGAACGATGGAATTTGAAGTATGTGCATGGACTCCTGGGCTTTGAACAAAGTGACTATTAAGAATAAATATCAATTGCCAAGGATTGATGACTTGTTGGATTAGTTGCAATAAGCTAAGTTCTTCACAAAGTTGAACCTCACATCAACCTATCACCAAGTGAGAGTGTTACAACAAAATCTAGCAACCCAAATGATGTAAGGTCCCAAGCATCAAGAGGCTAGTCTTGTGCAACTGAAGAAGGCTACCAAGGCAACCAACTCTAGGGGGGTGAATGCGCAAGATGCCAAGTATATGGAGCACTCCACAAGAAATGGAGTACTCAAAACCCCAAAATAGCAAGTGGTCCATCTCCACAAGACAAATCCAAGGAGATAAGGGTGAATTAAGGTTTTTCCCATGACAAAACTCCATGAAATAATAAAGTATATATCTCCCAGAATAGCAAGAAGTGTCTCCATAAGAGTGTCCTCCAATATATGCTCAAAAATAGCAATAGGACCAAGTAAATGCATGCAAAATCCACATGTGCGGCCTTCCAAGTGTGCCACACGCCCCTTCATAAAACTGATTCATAAACACCTCCAATAAAATAATACATATGCCAAGTCAAAGAGGTGAGGGCACTCTCTAATTAAAGTCAAAATATGCCACATGCATGTGAAGAATCCATGCAATAAAGATGAGAGAGCACCTAAGAGAGGTGTCCCCTATAAATGTGCCATGTAACTACCTCAACCACCCACAAATAATAAAATACTCTCCAATGAAGAACGCCCTAAGAGAATGTGCCAAAGTAGTTAGAACTCATCGATAAAATACTCCTCCATATGACATGTCATAAATATGTCCAGCTAACCCAAGAGAGTGCACCCTAGAGAAGTATGTGCCAACCTCTTCAAGAAACAATAAAATAATGAATGCCTTGGTCGATGTGCCCAAGAAGGGGGGTGCACCACTAGAAAGCTTTAAGCAACTCCAACTAACTTCTTTAAGTATGAAAAGGAAGTCAATGATGTAGGGCGCCCTAGCTATTAACCTTAATCTAGATAAATTAGATTAATTTAATCAGTGAACAGTAAAACCAACCTCAACATGTGTGCACAAAGGTTAATGCTAAAATAAAACCATAGTCCCACTCCAAATAGTCACCCACCGATTAAATCACCATGAACGTGTGTGCCAATGAAGGGTGCACTCTAATAAAGTGGTATACCATGTAAATAAAAGATGTTTTCCCTAGCAAAAGACCACCATGATAATAACAAAATATAAAGCCTAACCTAAGGTGCACCACTACCAAGGGGTTATTACATCAAAAATCATTATCCAACATTAGAAAAAGGTAAGATCACTAATCAAATCATATGTAGCACCCCCCCATGCTGACTCAAACTTAGGAAACAACATATCAATGAGGGTACTAACATCATGAAACACATTCCACCCTAGTTGATGTCTACCAAATGTTTCATCATTAAGTTATATCACCTAGGAAAATCCCACAAAGGAAACATGAATCATCCCACCATAGCAACATAAGAGAAGGGGACATAACCAGGTGCTAACCCATCCAATCATTAAGCATTTTCCCCATCACACATCCAACACATGAGGACCATGTAGAACACCCCCTCCTAGTGGCACCAACAACATACCACATCATCATGCAAAAGTCACTAGGAAAACTCAACAATCATGAAACATATATCTCCTAACACCATCATCATCTAACCCCTTGGGGGCTACAACCATCATCCATATCCAAGATAAACATAACCACCATACCTTAATGAGATAGCATGCTCCACAACCATCAACTATGCAATCAAAGGGTGATTAACAAGGCAAGCACATGTGAGAAGACCACAAGGCAACAAGCACAATCGCCATCCAACCAAGAAAAAGTGAGACTCCCCTAACCAAAGATCTCCATCAAATGATATGATGCCATGAAGAGAGGGGGCTCCATAAAGATGAATCCCCCCAAGACAGTCCAGCAAGTCCAACGAACAAGAAGAAAATCTCCATCAATGTGATGAAAATCTCAAGGTGGAACTCCATACTTGGGGATTGTTACCCATCAAGTTGCACTACGATGGACTTGCAGTTGAGCCACCAAAGATTGAGCAAGGAGTTGCTCAAAATTCAGAGTTCACAAGTCCAGCCGGCCATTATGGCCCCCTTTTTTTTTCTTCTTCTTCTATACCGCATTTCCATACCCCCCATGGGGAATTGTAATAAGATGAATTTAGCATGATGAACTTGTAACAGGCTTAGCCTCCTAAGACTTAGACATGAGTGCCTTACTCTATAGTGTTTTTTTTACTTAGTAATTATTCCTTGCTTGATTTTTTTAAGCGAGTTATAATTTTAAAGTTTTTTTTACTCATTTTCTCCAAAGCTAGAGTATACACTCATGGTTAAGCGTTAAATTGGTCATTCAAGTCTAGTGTCTAATGTATATTACCATGCTAATCATCCTCCTAGAGTCTCATGGAAATGCACTAAGTCCCCTTTAGGTTTTTTTTAATGTTTTATGCAAAAATAAAATTTCCCGCAAAATTCAGGATATTTTAATTGTAATAATTCCTAGGTTAAATAAGTGGTACTAGGAGGCATTATATGCCTTGGGGGTATTCGTTTTTGGACTTAGAATACCCACTTTACCTAAGTACCCACTTTTGTGAGTAAAATTAGTGATTTTAATCACTTTAAAATTAATTTTGCTCACAAAAGTCAATAAAAAACATAAAAATCAGGAAAAAATCAGTAATGTTACTTTTTAGCAAACATGTCAGAAACATGTTTTGGCATGTTTGGAGTTAACTAAGCTTGACTATGTTACAAACATAACCATTAGCTAATTAATAAATCATAATAAACTAACCTAGGGTTAACGAAGAGACACAGGTCACACCCTTTCACTCTTGTGACCAGCCAATGCCTATAAAGCATATCGTCATGAGAGTATTGTAATCATCATCTATTATTCATTTATCTATCAATATATTCATTTAGAATAATTGTCTACAAATTAATAATTAATAACAACATTGTTGTTACAGTGGCATCACAGACTTCGTTTTGATCTAGCTTCTGCCATTAATTTCACACGTCCCTGTTTTCGTCTCAAACACTGTCTCACACAACTCCACGTTCCTATTCCCGCGTCCATGTTTTTCATCCTTAACCGGTTCCCTATTTCCAGTTTCCCCTCATCCGTCCCGTCTCACCTGTCTCGGTCAGACACCAACAAAACCCCGCATCTCCCGTCTTCCTGCCCACATCCTCATTCCTGTCTTCCTGCCCGCATCCGACAGCCATGTCTCTGTCCCTACTTGTCATTGTCCCGTCTCCCGACTGTCCCCTGTCCCCCCGATAGCTCTGTCCCATCTCCCGACTATCCCCTATCCCCCCNGTCCCGTCTCACCTGTCTCGGTCAGACACCAACAAAACCCCGCATCTCCCGTCTTCCTGCCCACATCCTCATTCCTGTCTTCCTGCCCGCATCCAACAGCCATGTCTCTGTCCCTACTTGTCATTGTCCCGTCTCCCGACTGTCCCCTGTCCCCCCGATAGCTCTGTCCCATCTCCCGACTATCCCCTATCCCCCCGATAGCTCTGTCCCATCTCCCGACCGTCCCATGTCCCCCCGACAGCTCTATCCCATCTCCCATCCTCTGCTCCCGGTCGTCGCGTCACTTCTCAACCCCTCCAGTCCTATTTTAACACCCATTCCGACTATCGTAACCATCCATGCAACTTTTCATAATTCAATAATTAGTATATATTATAATTATATGTTATAATTATTATTATATATTATAATATATATATTATAATTATATGTTATAATTATTATTATATATTATAATATATATATTATAATTATATTATTGTATATATTAATAATATATATACTAAATAAAATAAAAAAGGAGGTCTATTTGGAAGAACTTAAAACAAAATGGGTAACAATGAGGAGTTAAAAGCAAACGTAAATAAATGTAGAGACGACGTCAACGGCGTAAGGTACCGGCTCAACAATGCGGAAAAAACACAAAAAGACATGAATGAAAAAATCAACAAATTACTAGAGACTGATGGCAAAATTGATCGGTTAATACAACCAGGCGAAAGATTATTGGCGCTCTCCAAAAACGATAAAAATGAAACAAAAAGAAGACTTGATCAACATAGTGAAAAAATTGAACAATTAATGAAACGTGTCGAGGCCTTATTCACAAAACCCTTAGCTTATCGAAGACCACTACTAAGCACGAAAATACCATAAATAAATTTAGAAAATCAAGGAAACTAGGAAATTCCAGAGGAAAATTTTTCGAGAAATATGCACACACCCAAATTCTAAGACAGAGATTACCAGAAAATTAAAAAGGAGTTACCAAAGTATGACGGCAAGGACCATAGAGGAGTTGTTGTTTGGATAAACAAAATGGACAGAATTTTTGAATCAAACCGCCCACTAGGTGAACGAGAGAAGGTAATGATAGCCTCCAACAATCTAGAAGGAGAAGCTTATGATTGGTACCTTTGGTGGTCCAGGAAATGTGATGCTCGTTCCTTCCATTGGAAGAACTTCGCAACAGACCTACTTAAAAGATTTCATGACGAAGAGGATGACGACCTGTATAACAAGTTTGTGCATCTCAAACAGAAGGGAAATGTAAATAATTATATGCACGAATGGGAGGTCCTAGTAACAAGGCAATGCGGATTCACGGATGAGCAACTCATCAAAATGTACATATGTGGCTTAAAAGATTACATCCATAGCGAAATTAAACTATGGAATCCTAAAACTATTGAAGATGCTAGACACGCAGCAAGGCTAATTGAACAAAAAGACAAGTTCAATAAGCCATCATTCGCAAGTCCAGAAGCATCAAACAGATACTCAAATGAAAAACCCAAATAAATATTTTACATACAAGTCTAACCCAGATAAGAAATGGCTGAACAAATGTAGGTATTGTGGGGACAATTGGTTTCCAGGGCACAAATGCGATAGTAAAAAATTATATACTTGCAAAGCAGAGAACGAATCAGACACATCCAATAGTGAATCAGAGAGAGAGGACAAAAAGAAAAACACTTATCGTAAGTGTGGAGAAAATTGGACACCAAGGCACAAATATGAAGACATGTCATTATGCTACTTTAGAATAATGAATGGAAAGCAAGTAGAAGTTCCCAAAACAGAGGAAGAAATCACTATAACATACAATACAGATTCTGACCATGATGAAATACTGCAAAAAGCATAACTAGCAATGAAAAGGGCAATAAACATTCTAGTTGATTCAAGTTTTAATGGATTATTTGTTGACCCTCCTCGTAACGGTTCCATTAACCTAGTTGTGGTCATCTATTGAACAATAATAAAATTATCTTATCTCATCTTATCTTCAAGTCTGAAATCCATACTATGAAGGATAAACAATTCATGATTTAAGTTTGATTCTTCCCCATGATTATCCTCCTTTGTATCCACTAGAATGTCCTCATATGGTTCTAGATCTTCTTCAATCTCATAATCCTCATAGTCCAGGGCTTCGAAAGCCTCCTTGAAGAAACTTTGAAAAATAACACAGGTATCCTCCCTATGTGGGGCTTCATGAGTGCTACACTAGTTGTTGAAATATTGTAACTGCAAAGAGTATTCTTATTATTATTGATATATTATTCATAGGATCAATCCCCATTGTGGATTGATCATGTCGGTTATTGTAATAGGACCAAATCCCCTTTTGCAG
>JASDQU010738434.1:71405-97645 GCA_032191745.1 Picea mariana | reverse complement strand
ACGTAAAGCAAGATGATTCCTTGCTTCTGACCTCGCTGTTAGACGTAAAGCAAGATGATGTGATGTGTTCCTTGCTTCTGGCCTCGTTGTTAGACATAAAGCAAGATGATTCCTTGCTTCTGACCTAGTTGTTAGACGTAAAGCAAGATGATGTGTTCCTTGCTTCTGACCTAGTTGTTAGATGTAAAGCAAGATGATGTGTTCCTTGCTTCTGACCTAGTTGTTAGACGTAAAGCAAGATGTGACTTGCACTGAGCTACCAGCGTAACAGCTGTGACATAGAGCCAGTCTAGTACTGTGATGGGCCAGCCTAGTGCTATGATGAGGTATCATTTTTATACTGATACATATTGATGCATATGATGATGGCATTCCTTTGAGAATGATGATGTTGCCGATGAAGAAAACTTCCGATGATTTATAGATACGCCAGCCAAGATGATATTGATGATGTTGTCCTCCCATTTGATGTTGTTGATGATGCTGTCATCTTTCTCTCGCATGATGCTACTGAAGAATACCCTTCTTGTTAAGGGGGAGTGTTGAAATATTGTAACTGCAAAGAGTATTCTTATTATTATTGATATATTATTCATAGGATCAATCCCCATTGTGGATTGATCATGTCGGTTATTGTAATAGGACCAAATCCCCTTTTGCGGATTGGTCAACAGACAATTATAATAGGCAGAATAAGAAGTCGGCCCCAGCAGTTAATGAGAAGACCCAGAAATATAATAAAGGTGGGTTTACCCACCCAGTTGGAGAAGTCGGCCTTGCCAGTGAAGAGACACTTCACACATGCCAGACTTGTATAAATAAAGGAGGCTAGCACCTCATTTGGAGATAACTCACTTGCTCAGTTTGAGAGACAAACTCTGATCTGTTACCGACAAAGGAGAGAGAGAGTGGCGCATATCTTGGAGAGGACTTTCTGTTTTAGCATAGAGATCTCTTGGCATTGTATTGGCTATCTATATTAAGGAAGTTTTGCTGGGTTTTCTTCCCCTAGAGGGTTTCCCAGGATAAATGTTGTGTCTCTTGTGATTGTGTATTTCTCGGTGATCTTGGATTATGCTATTGTTATCTAATGAAATGCAAACATCTGTAATAATGGCTTAAACATTAACACTAGTATGTCCATGTCTCATATATATATATACATTGACTTTATCCCTCAACACTAGAGTCACTAAGTGAATATTAAAAATCCATAATAATAAACACTCACCAATGTCGTCATAGACAAATGCCACAAATACTCTAGGAGCCTGGATCAACTCGTGGCAATGACACCAAAATGTTAGCACTCAAAATCGTAAGGTTCCAAATATCGACTCTAGAAGAGTTAACACTAGAAACTGGATGAGATAAAAGGTAACTAGGGAACGTGTCAATGCCAATTCGTGCAAACCCTTTGTGCTTCAAGCTAGTCCTTGTTATCCTTTGGGGGTAATCCCTATGCTACCTGGAAACAAAGTGTAAACCTGGGAGACCAAAAACACTTCCAAACAATGAATTGCACTTATTTTTATATAAAAATCAGACCTGAAATCTGCATTAAATTAATTTGGATAGGTAGCTAAAATGCAGATTTACACCTAGTAATGAAATTCAGCCATGGGAACCATTCAAATTTGTCATCAGAACACCTCAAATCTATGAAACTATAATTTTGACCGTAGTGCCTTGAATTTCGTGGGCTATAGAGTTAGAAAATCAATTAAGGAGTAGTTCTTGATTTTACCTTTATTCCAAAGCTGCAAATACTACAAAGTTCCGGGATACTAGCTTCAATTTCAAAGCACTCCAAGGGACATCAAAGCACCTTCTCTTACCAATGTTCAGGGATAAATTCACATGAACAAGATGAGAGTGGCCTCTAACTCTCAATGAATAATATGCTCTCTCACACTCACTCAAACGGAAGTGGGGTGTGAAGACAAGAGAGTTTTTATTTGTGTGTGTTTGTCGCGAGTCCTATTTGGTGGGGTTATGTTTATAGGTGTTCTCGTTTCCGAAACCCATATCCGTTTCCAAGTTTTCTGCAACTTACCTGTAAAGGATTCCCTATGGTTGTCTCTTCTAAATTCATTTTAGGCGACACGCTTTTCTTTCATCTACATCCTTCACTACAGTTACACCTTCTAAGGCAAAACAATTTAAATGGCAGGAGAAAGTAGTCTTACCAAGTCAAAAATCTCTAAATCCATTTACACTAGAAAAAACCCTACTCCAGTATGTGAAGAAAGTTACAAAAATTAAGAAATAAAAATAGTAGCGGCTCCGATAAATGTATGCAATCTTTGTGGCCATCCTTTTAAAGGTAGTTACACCCAAGTTTACCATCATCATTCCAGCATACTTGGTGATGGAGTGAGGGTATGTCAAAGTACATTTAACTAGAATGACATGGCTTCATGTGATTGCCGAAAATTCTAAATTTTCATGTGTGAATAAGAACTTTAGGAAACTCCCAACTTCAAGTTCTTCCTAAGAGAACGAAACACGATCACCTCTCAATGTTTAGAGCATATTAGGGTGTTCTTCTCGTATAGAGAATAAGACTTCAAGAACTCCATATATCATTATTATTTGTAATTATGCTATGTTGCATTGGTTTTCAGGACGAGGGAACGGCAAGGACGAGCGAACGCGTCCCCGAGACGGCTAGAGTGCACCCCCAAATTTTTCAATGCTATACAAAAATAATGGATGGGAAAAATTATCTTATTTTCCAATCATCAATTTCCATGATTGTCAAGACTAAAGATATATGTCCAGAATATCCCCGAAATCTGCCCAAAAAATCCCTGAAATCTTCCAAGAACATCCCTGAAATCTGTCAAGAATGTCCGTGAAATTTGTTCAAAACATCTTGGGGACGGCCAGCAAGTCCCCGAGTCCCCGATGAAGTCCCCACCAATTTGGGTAAGTTTCCTAAGGGTCCCCAAGTCCCCGGAACGCGGGAACATACACAGGTATTTTTGGGGGGACAAGTCCCCATGCAACATAGTAATTTTGGCTATGGCCATATTCTCTATTCATTTATTGTATTAATGGGTATGGTTAAGGCCAACCTAGAAAAACTCGATTTATAGGCTCAATATCCCTCTTAGGTGTTTGCCCTTGTTTTTTGGGCCAGTAACCCCCTCTTAAAGGGACACCTCTCAAGGTCTCAATTGTATTATCTCATCTTGTGATATTCTAGATTTGAAATATAAAGCATTATAAGCCTAAGGGAACTTAATTTTGGTGTTCTCACTTGTGATTGGCATCTTTCTCTTTGATGCACTTGTGTATTTATGTTTTTCAACACTTGTGCTTCGGCTTTACAATTCCACTCTAGCACACTAGATCTATCCCTCTCTAGTGCATTTGTGACAATCTATTTCAGAATTTGGGTGAGAATTGATTGCATCAATTCTTTTGTTGACCCTTGTAAATCTCAACATGGTTTTGAAATGGGTGTGAACTTTACTCTCTCAATTCTCTTGGCTGATCCAAAAACTATTGTCTAGTGGCATCATATCTTATAGTGAAAAACTAGGGTTTCCTTCGATTATCATTTTCTAAGGTTTTTTCTAGGAGTACTGTATAAACCCTAATTTATTATTTAGATCTTATAAAGGTCTTGTAGCACCTAAACGATTCATCGTACAATGCACATCTAGCTGTGTATTTTGCATATTGGTCCTCCACTTCACATGAATGAATTCTCTACTTTGGAGCTACCAATAATATGACGAAGCAACAATGCCTTCTCTCTGATTATCGACACTAGCAGAGTGGCGAGAAACTGATTATTGGTGATAACTCAACTCTGCATCTTTCAAGATGTGGTGATATTCTCATTGACACTGCTAAATTTGGGGAAGTCCTTCATGTTCTAGGAGTATGGCCCAATCTTCTTTTTATTTATTGCATCACTCACACCAATAAAAAGATGATATTCTAGCAGAATCAACATGTAATAACAAACATTGATGACGGCTTTGTCGTTGTTGCCTCCAGATGTTGTGATGGATCCAACCATATCTACAACTTGGGGAAGCATAGTTCTTTCAACACAAAAGCGTAGTTCTCCTTCAACATGGAAAATATTTGTTGTGGTGGTGACTAATGCTAACAGGACTAGCAGGTTGTGGCATCAACATTTGGGTCACACAAACTTTGGGTCCTTGTGACATACGAGTCATTTGGAAGTGGTTGAAGACCTTCCACAAATTGAACCACCTAGTGGTGTCTGTGAAGGATGGATACTTGGGGAACATTATTAGGGTCCTTTCTTGAAGAGAGAAAAGCATCTCAACCTCAACATATGTGAAAGGCAGTTCCAATGCTCCTAGGGATTTATGCCCAATCTCCAAATGCATAACACCCTCCTCCAAGATGGATATTGTAAATGTACCAAGCGCCCATCCTCCTCAACAAGTGCACCATTGTAGAGGATGTCAAACTGCCCCATGTTTGTCAACTACCACATCAAGAAGTGCACCTCCCTAGCATTGATCCCAAGGTTACCAAACACCCACTAAGCTCTCCAAATGTAAGTCAACCAAAATACAACAAAGAGGCTAGGGGACAACAAGCCCTCCACATCACATCAAGTGCTCCCCTAGATAGGTGAAACAGTTTTGGAGCAAGCCAAAGCTAGCATGTATGAATATATCACAGCTTTTGTGTCTTTGTCTTCTACATCGAGTCCAACTTCTGCCAATTGTGACAACAATGACCTCATATTGTTTACATGGACTGTGTCATACTTTCGTCATATGACATTTTCAAACTGAAGAATTCTTGTTCACATAAAATTTTGCATTTTGTGCTCTACTGCCAAACAATTTTTCTAGTGATTTCCAGATATCTTTTGTTGGATTTCTTCAAATCCAGATGATGTGAATGGGTGTTTGATAATCCCAAACGAATAAGGACCATTGCCCTATTGCGTTTATTCCGCCATTCAACTAATTTACTTTCCCATGCGGGTTTCTTTTCTACACAACTCAATACTTCGCACGGACGTCTTTGATTTCCAAGTGTGAAAGTTATGTCCATTGAATTTTTCGATAGATGAGTTTGTTGCTTGCATTTAAAAATTTCTGTATAGGAGTATTCCTTGAAATCTGCACCGGTCAAAGTTCTTGAATCGTGTATTTTGCAGAGCAACTTCAGAAAAATTAAATATCTGCTAGGATGTCTGTGCCTGTGTCCTCCGAATTTCTGTTGGATGTCTTGGAGCTGCTGCTGAACAAAATAATGTTGTCATGCTTCTTTCAAAAAATCAGTTCATGTTGTCTATGCAGACTGTATGGCAGCGTGTCTCCATATTGTCTGCAAAGTCATGCTCTTGGTTTCCGTGTCTGTGTTTGAAAGTTATGAATAGCTGTATGCTAGGGTCCACATGGCTCTGAATGAATTGTGTCTCGGCTGCTTCGCATTCCATGGTAAATTGGATCTGCATGTCACATGTGAATGGAAGCCTGTGACTGCTTTTTGACGGGTTTCCCCCTCCCCAGCAATTAATAATTGGGTCTGCCGGTCCATGTTGCAATTGTGAGCACTGTGTTTCAGACCATGGCTGCTGCTGCAAGGTCATATTGACGTCAGACTTCTAGTTTCTCCTCCGTGATTCCAATGCATGATTGGTGATTCAATTCTTCCAGACAGTTTAATATATTTTCTATTCACGAAAGTTCATTTCCTCAACTCTCTTTTCCAGCAAATAACTTTTGCCTAATAAAAATGGCAACGTCCAACTTAGGGAAACTGTTAAACTCAAACTTCTCTTTAGCTTCTCTCTCCTCCTGAAAATTGGTTCTCTGAACGAACAATGTGCTTCAGGTATTCTCGCTCTGATACCACTGTTGGAAATATCAAATATGTAAAATATATGCACAGGAAATATTCTAACAAATAACTTTATTACTATTGGAGTGATTTCATACATTATGAGAGTCCCTTCATTCATATATTTGGGTAGTTTATCTACAGAACTTCTATAACCACACAACCCTGATGATAAACTTAAGTTATAATCCCCTTGTAACATAACAGGCTAATAATAAGTTGAGTTCTCTAGTGACTCTTATTACCTTTTCATGTTATTATTCTCACAATATGTAGGTTTTTCATGCATGTATCTGGTGTGTAAATCAGAAGACACGCATCAGAACCAGAGCTTTAACTTCTATAAAAGCCAAGCCTTTCAAATACAAGAGTCTTATCACTAGCTAAACCAAAGTAACAAGTGAGAAATAGAAAATAAGATTCATGATCAACCTGATAGTTGTTAAGGATTTTGTCCCTGTATTCTCTGTGCCGCTGTGCCTATCAAACACAATAAAAATTGTGTTAGATGATAATCTGTGTGTATGTTACTGAAGTTTTCATGTTCAAACAATTCATTGTATAAGCAAGCATACAAAAGTGGGAAGTAACAGTCATATAAAGCAGAAATGGTATTGGTGTAGTCATTATTTACAACAAGGCTGTTGGGAGTGGGGAGCAGGAGCAAGAGCAGGAAGTGGGAGCGGGAAATGCAATTTTCAAAAATATCCGGGAGAGGGAA
Source organism: Picea mariana (assembly GCA_032191745.1). Lineage (NCBI taxonomy): Eukaryota > Viridiplantae > Streptophyta > Pinopsida > Pinales > Pinaceae > Picea > Picea mariana. The sequence goes on along the minus strand of JASDQU010738434.1, from coordinate 91,074 downwards.
CATTTCGGGAGCGTTTTTTATATAATACATATTTTAATCTATTTTGATGCATATATATAAGAAAAACATGCAGAATGTTGAATCAATAGCAAAAAACATGAAAACATAGATATAAAATCATTTAACTATTGGATTAGTGATGATCATTAAAGCATCAACCATTTAGTACACATATAACATCAATCATAAAAATTTGTCATCAATAGATTGTAACAGACAACGTCAACCACAAAATGAAATAGACTCTAGACCATCATATTCATTACAAAAGAGTTGTAAGATTCAGTCAATAGTTCAAATTTCAAACTTCAAAGGTAAACTGTCATATAGTATTCATAACTTCATTGTTTACAGAATAAGCCATAATAAAGAGTCAAGAAAAAGTACTAAGTTCTAGAGACTACTTCTAAACAGGAAAAAGAAAAAGAGATCTAGTATACAGTAGCAAGTACTAAGTGTTATGCTCTAAGTTTTAACTTTTCCTCTTGCCACAAGAAACTTCTAGTTTATTTTCCCGTGATCATTGAGAAAAAGGAGTAGGAGTAGGTGGAAGTGTTCGTGAAACATGACCGGCAGCTAAATTGCCCCCAATGACAATGGACGTTGTGATGCAAAATTGATGCATCTGGAACCCTGCTAGTGGATGGGGGTGGCATGTCTGCTCCAAAAATATGATCACCATCATGATTCATGATAACCCAAAAGTTCCGCTTCCAAGCGCTCTAAAACCATGGCTCCATTCTCCGCTCCATCACAATAACGGGACAACAACCTCAAGTTATAATGCAAATAAACCAAGCTTTTTGCCCGGTCGGCATTCATGTTGTTTCTCCAACACCTCTCTGCAGAAGAGGAGTTAACCACCTGAGAAAGCAGCTTCACTGCCAATTTATGCAAATATACGATAGAGAAGCCATAATTATTCCAATAGATAGAACCTAACCTATCTCGATCTTTGGTTGCATGCAAGTTACCAAAGACTCCATGCTAACTGACATATTTGCTCAATTCGCTTCGTATTTGAGCACATTCCTCTTCCTTGGGTACCAACTTGTCCAATGCAAGCATATATCCATTTTTCACCTATGTATCTGTGTGTGGTTTTTTCTCCTAACCCCACCCCCAGGTGTTGGTTGGGCCAACCAAGATGGAGAATAATATTTTGATGTAAAGATATATGCTAGGGCATTGAGTGGAACATTCAAATTATCCCACATTTTGACCACATGTTTATGGATATGATGATACAAGATTGCATCCCTCGGATGAACAATGTCTTTGATTTGGGCTAGCATGTTGTCCATCTGCTCATACACCTCTCCAATCACCGGTTGATCTGTATTTGCAAACCGAATCATACTATAAATGGGTTTGGTGAACTGATGAATATACCTCACATGTTACCAAAACTCACCATCAAGAATCGTGTCCTCCACCTCCTTAAAGTCAATTCTGTCAAATGTGGATGTAGCCCTGTCTTTTAGATCCAACCATAAATCACTTGAGACCATACCAGCCAATGCCTCTCTTACCTTCAAAAGGAGCCTGAAGGTGCGATAATAGCTAGCAAATCTGGCTTTCACAATATTTAGTAACTCCAATTTGGAGTGATTGCGGAAAATGAAGTGGGTCATGATATGATTGGTAATAAATATTATCATCTTCTTCCCTCTCTTGTACAAAGCACCAATCCATCTATAATCATGGTCCCTCATTTTAATGATATCATGCATCAAAAGGTTAATTGTGTGAATCAAACACCCCAACCAACATATATTGGGGTACCTATCCTCAATGATTGCTCATGTTGCCTTACAATTAGCAGCATTATCAGTGATGACTTGAATGAAATTGTAGGGCCCAATCTCTTGAATGGTTTTAATCAAGGCATCTGCAATATTAATACCAATCTTGTAGCGATCTGAGTAGTTATGGGATGAAAGGAAGACAGCACCTCTAGCAGACACACCAAGAATATTTATCAATGGCCTGCCTTTAATATTTGTCCAAACATAAGATACAATTGATACCCCATGTCAGTTCCAATCATTTGTAAATTTTCCTAGAGCACCTTGGATTTTGGCTCTTTCCTTGTCAAGTCCCAAGGTTCTAGCTTTGTCATACCCGGGGCTCTTATATCCTTTAGGGGCACCATTGATGGCTTGTACCATTTCATTCCTATAGGTTGAGCGAAGAACATTGAATGGTATACCACATGCATAGAGAAACCTGAAATTTTTTGCATCCACATCATCTCTACAACCTTGGTCAAAGAAATTTGATAGTGTTCTACACTCTAAAGACGAAGGCGAGAATGCACTAGCATGGGAGGACGTGGATCAACCACTGAACATTCTTTGTGAACTATCATGGTCAACCCTAGGTCTTTTGGAATCTGGATTTGTTTTGTGATGCCTCATCTTCCCTTTGGTATTTGAGTCTGTCTTTGGGTGGCACTTTCACACAGGTTTTGACTCCTACAATATTACCTTCACCACAGTTCAAACTTCATAAGCCCACATAGATACTTTCTCACACGAGTATAGGAACCTGTGTAAGTTGTATGACAATGATGGCATGTAAATTTTTGTGGTGCCACCCCTTTTCCTGTTGAGATTTGTGTACCTTGGAAAGTCTTCTCCTTGAGTTATTAAGTGTCTAACTCCAAGGGGGAAATAATTGACCCTCGCCACTTTACTTTATGTTGTAAAGTCAAAGTGACTTTATTTCACTTGAGTCACAAAGTGACTTCAATAACATAAAGTAACTTAGGAACTTAAGATAAAGGGGAGATTTAATCTCAACCCTTCATCTTGGTTGGCCTAGATCTAATCTTGGCCATTGGTTTCCTAGGTTAGCCTAAGGATGAGGCTAAAGTTGAGGATGAGGGCAAAAGCACATTCAATTGTTCACTTGAGAGATTGGAGTGAAGGCAAGAAAAAAGGGGAGAAGAAGAGTTTGGAGAAGAGGAGAAGCAAAGAGGGGCACACTTCACCATTTGGGAAGAGGGCGCACCATTGGAGCTTAAGCTTGTATGAGGGCACACTTATTGGAGTGAGGGAACACCATAGCAGGCAAGGGCAAAGGTTGAGGGGACGCACCAAGGCAAACAGCGCATTATTCATCTAGAAGACACATCAAGGAAAAGAGGGGCACATTCTTCAAGAGGGGCACACATTCCAAGGAACTCCATAGCTAAACTTGAGAGGAGCTAGCATATGTATCAGGTTCCTTTGTATTATTTCCTTCTTGTATCATTTGCTTGAGATCTCCATAATACATCTACTCTCCAAACTGGTTTTCCCCATGGGGGTTTTTCCAGGGTCATTTTGACCAAAATCACTTATGTTAATTTGTGGTTTGTTTATATACTTATCATCATAAAAGTGGAAAAGATATTAGAGGGTATTTTCTGTTTTGTAGAGTTTTATATGTGCTAATTTGGACAACAAAAACATCCTAATTAAAACCTTAAAACAGCAGCTACAAAAGAGCAGTAAATCATATCCTTCTTGGCAGATTCAGAGGAAAGAAAGTTCAGATCTGTTGCTGTCCTAAAACAGCAAGAAATAGTCACTAAACTTACCTTGAAAACTGTGCCCAACAAGAGGTTATGGACAGACCTGTTGGGCAGCCAATAGGATCCTCAAATTTCTTCATGGTATCAGAGCCAAAGGGCACAAACAGGGCTGATATAGTTTGCAAACAGTTGGCAATTTTTTATCTACCCAAGACAGCAGTTAGCATCAGTTTTGCTTGGTCAGATTTGCATCAGTTTTAGCATCAGATGAATGCCATGTTGGTGCAGGTTTGAGGGTGGAGGATAGGCTAGCGGGGTCTGGCAAGTGGTCTCCGTGGAAGGCTAGGATAGTCTTGATCTTGGAGGAACTTGAGCTATGGGATATTGTGGAGAATCTTGTGATTCCCCCTACAGATGCAGTGCTCATGACTGAGTTATGGAAGAGGAACATCAAGGCCAAAAGGACTATCCTTGATGCGGTGAAAGACCATATCATTTGTTATGAACATAAAAATACATATAAATAGGTAATAATTAATAATATAAATAACTAATGATTAATAATTAATTATGAAGAGACATGACATATGAAAGGTCATGTCTCTTATGAAAGGGCACCCTGTGTGGGTATATATATAGAAGCCCTCATCCTCATTTGTAATCATCTCATTCATATCATATTCTTATACAATTATTATTAAATATATTTACTATCCTTAAATGGATTATTGCTTACTATCCTATTTATATTGGATATTTACATAGTGAACCAGCTTGGTTCACCACAGTGGTATCAGAGCTCGTTTCTGATCCCAACCTTTGGCCAGTCTCTTATCGGAGCTTTGTTTTTTATCCTGGCCTTTGGCCACTAGACCTTAGGTCAAATTCTGTTTCCCGTGGCAACATCATTGCAGGCCTTTGGCCATTCAAATATTCATAGTTTCTCTGATTTCCAGGTCCTTGGCCAAAAAAAAACCTGGCGCTTGGCCATTCAAAGTTAAGAAGTATTTCTACTACAGATTAAAAATATAATCAGAAATTCAGTTGAAAAAAATAAATAAATAAATAAAAAGGGTTGATAGACCATCGTTGAAATCATGAGATCTTTTATTGTGGGGCAGAGTATAGAAACATAATCTATCAACCACCAAATTGTCGTCTGCTCAAATTGCCATCCGTACAAATTTCGCCGCCGTACTTTTAAATCGTACCATAGCAGTCAATTTGTGGATCAAATTGCATTGACCGCCACCATAATTATTAGCGATAAAGGGAGCCAGCACAGATTTGTTTATAATGAGGAACAATTGGTATTTGTGGAGAAAATTCGAAACAATAGCCATCATTTCCTGTGACGTACAGCCATAGCAGTCAATTCGTGCATCAAATTGCATTGACCGCCACCATAATTATTAGCGATAAGGGGAGCCAGCACAGATTGGTTTACAACGTGGAACAATTGGTATTTGTGGAGATCATTCGAAACAGTAGCCATCATTTCCTGTGCCGTATAAAATTGCTCCCGTACACCACCGTTGTCTCCCATACTGATGCCATTTTTCCTCTGTTACACATACAGAATTTTTTTATAAATCGTACAACATTAAATATCTGCCCTCCATACCATTGATTATCCATACGATTTTATTAATTTGCACAAAATATTACGGGTCCTGTCATCCGTACACTGTTCCGTACGGTCGTGTTCCTTCCTATCTACGAGCCATCATTAAGGAAAACCTCGCTGCATAAGTTAAATTTGAAGTTCATGAGAATAAGTTTAAAGTTTGTAAAAGTGAATATTAAAAAAGTGATAAGGTATTATAAATCTTTTAATATTAATAGGGAAAAAGCAAAAAAAATTACTTTTCATTATATACCAAATTGGTAAGAAAAAAATATATCCAAGTTATTTTATATATATATATATATATATATTATCAGAAGTATTAAATATTCAAAGGCCAATATTATAAAGTGGAAAAAGTTACACTTTAATATCGAAGGTTAATATTTTAAAGTGAAAAAAAATAAAAGAGTTTACACTTTAAAAAAAGTATCAAGTTGCTTAATTAATTTATCAAAACGATATTAGTTATCATAAAATATCGACAAAAAACCAAATGGACAATTCTAAAATGACGAAAGGAAGATTTACTTATGAAGGTTGTCCAATCGTATGTTACGGTCTTTCTACATTAAAAGGGAGTATGCAAGGAAGAGAGGTTAACATCATTACCAATTTAGACTATAATGAAAATTACATTAATATTGATTTGGCAAATCAATTATTAATTCCAAAGCAGAATATAATTGAAAATAAGGATATTTTTCAAATTAAGGAGTTACAAGTGACGATTAATGAATATCAATATATATCTCAATTCTATGTTACAACTATGTATCAAGAAGAAGTTGACATCGTCATCGTGTTACCCTAGTTTAAAAGTCTAGGTACCTTCATATTAAACATGGAGAAAACGTTTGTGACATTCCCCTATAAGGAGAAGATGATAACATTACAGGACACTACCTCGGAGCTAGATTTCATAAAACCAAAAGACTTTAACGATATCTCAGAAATAATACGTTTAGAAAATAAAAAAGCAATGCAAAGGATGCAAAAAGAATTTGACGAAGTTCTTACGGAAAAAAACGAAGAAATTTCTCGCTTAAAAGACCACAGTCAAAAACTACTCACACAGATCAAGAAGTCAAGGGAAAAAAAATAATGTGATTCGAAGTTGGAACAAGAACAGGAGGATCTCGAAAAGGAATTGAAGAAGAACCTCTCAAAGAAAAAAGAAGAAAATTCTCATTTGAAGAACCTTAATCAAGAGCTACTAGAACAAATAAAAAAGTCGAAAGAAGAACAACTTGAAAATCCAGACATTAAAGATATCAACAAATCRGGTAATGAAAAAAGTACTGCTCAAGAAGATGGAAAATCAACTAGAAAAAAGATAACGTCAAATGTCGAAGTACAAACGATGGAAGCTCCAAATATACTTACCAATCAAAATTCATCCATTAACAAAGCAACATCGGCACGTGAAGAAAATCATATATCGAAGTTAAAAGAAATAAATGTTGCAAGTATGATAAGAGAAAGTAATGTTATAAGAAATGCCTATCGACATCCAAATCATAGGAGCAAATATCTTAACCAGTCAGAATATCAATATTAGTCAAGACGAGAACCCTATAAACACCCAGTTTCCCAGAAGATTGAATTAGGGTGGGCCGACTCTTTTACAATTCGACAGTTCTGCTCAGTGATTAGAAGATCCCATCGACTCAAGTCCTCAACAATCACTAATTCAAGAATGAAGAATCATAACAGAATATTACAAGCTAGAGCAAGAGATAAGTCTTCCATAAGTATGCTTTGAGGACAAAGCATTTTTAAGGGGAAGGCAATGTTATGAACATAAAAATACATATAAATAAGTAATAATTAATAATATAAATAACTAATGATTAGTAATTAATTATGAAGAGACATGACATATGAAAAGTCATGTCTCTTATGAAAGGGCACCCTGTGTGGGTATATATATAGAAGCCCTCATTCTCATTTGTAATCATCTCATTCATATCATATTCTTATACAATTATTATTAAATATATTGACTATCCTTAAATGGATTATTGCGTATTGTCCTATTTATATTGGATATTTACATCGTGAACCAACTTTGGTTCGCCACATCATTCCTCATGTATCTGGTAAGGACTTCATATTTCAAATGTAGCAGTCCTTGTGTGGTCTTTACCAGAGCCCTAACCAAAACCAGAAGATGATGCTCTAGGAGAAGTTAAGGGGCACCAAAATGACGAACACTGATTCAGTTACCTCATTCCTCACGAGATTTTCTCAGATTCCTGATGAGATAGCAGTGGTTGGTGAGATAGTGGATCCATCTAAGTTGGTGAGGACGGCCTTAAATGGATTCTCCAAACCTTGGGAGAGCTTTGTACGAGGCATCATGGCTAGAGAGCATATGCCCAGTTGGGAGAGGCTCTGGGATGACTTTATACAGGAGGAGCTTAGAGTTGGATCAGGATCTACTAGTCAGCAGCATGGTGGGGATCATGAGGGTGATCTTGCTCTTTTGGAAAGGGAAAGAAGAAGACCAAGAAGGGTCCCAAAAGTGGGGACAAACAGCAACAGAGAGGAGGTGAGCAACAAAGGGATATGAGAAAAGTGAATTGCTTTGCTTGTAACAAAATGGGGCACTATGTTGGACAGTGTCCCAACAGGAAGAAGAAGAAGCAAGGTGGTACTGCAGCGACAACAGAGGAGGATGAATTTGCCTCTCAGTTTGGGAGGGAGTGTTCCTTGATAGCTTGTTGCTCGACAATTGAGTCACCATCCCTCATATGGTACATAGACAATGGAGCATCTAGTCATATGTCAGGTGTCAGAGAGCACTTTACTGATCTCGAAGATCAAGTTGGAGATAGTTCTTGGAAACGACACCATACTCAGGGCAGATCGGCGTGGCACAATTTCCTTTCAGAGGGAGTTACAGCCACCCTTGTTGTTCAGGGATGTATTATATGTTCATGGGCTGAAGAAGAATTTGATTTCAGTTCCCTCCATTCAAAATAGGGGATTTGAGGTGTCCTTCAGAGGGACAAAGGTCCTCATTCACCCTAAGGGGTCGAGTACCACTTCTGGCAAAGTGATTGGGACATGTGAGGGGAATCTGTAAAGATTACTTTTTCAGCCATTGTATGCCTTGGCTAGTAGAAGCAACAACAGTCAGTTGTGTGAGCTATGGCATAGAAGGATGGCTCATTTGCATCATGGAGCTCTGAGGTCGTTGAGAGAGATTGCGACAGCTTTGCCACAGTTCGGCATTGAGCATCAAGAGGTGTGAAGAGGGTGTACTCTTGGGAAGCACACCAAGACTATCTTTCCCAACAATGACAGTAGATCATCTAGGGTACTTGATTTGATACACATTGATGTGTGTGGGTCCATGTCACGAGTTTCCTTGGGTGGTTGTGAGTACTATGTGACTTTCATTGATGACTACTCCAGGAAGACCTGGATCTACTTCCTCAAGACCAAGAGTGAGGTCTTCAAGAGGTTCCAAGAGTTCAAAGCTCTTGTGGAGAACCAGACATGAAGAAAGATCAAGGTCTTGTGGTCGAACAATGGAGGTGAGTATACCTCCACAGATTTTGCAATCTTATGCACCCAGCAGGGTATCAGGAGGCAGTTGATTGTTCCTTACAACCTGTAGCAGAATGGGGTTGCAGAGAGGAAGAACAGGGCCATAGTTGGTGCAGCAAGATCAATGTTCGATGATCAGCATTGCCATTCTACTTATGAGCAGAGGCTTGCAGTACTGCAGTGTATCTRCAGAACAGTAGTCCCCATAGAGCTTTGGGAAAGAAGGCTCTTAAGGAGGCCTTCACCGGTAGTAGGCCTAATGTTGAGCACCTTCGCATATTTGGGTGTTTGAYGTTCTCTCATGTCCCTTCTGACAAGAGGACAAAGTTGGATCCCACTGTAGAGAAGGGGATCCTAGTTGGATAATCAGAGGTCTCTAAGGCCTACCAGATCTACATTCCAGCACTTAGGAGAGTGGTTGTGAGGAGAGATGTCAGATTCGAGGAGGATAGAGCATTTAGGAGAACTCTAGAATTGAGAGACAGAGTTGAGGAGGTCCCACAGATACAGAGTGATGCATTTCAGGGGACACAACCTCAAGTGTCGAGTACACCGAGTTTAGGGGTGACTGGTCTACCCAGTACAGCTACAGGTTCACAGATGCCTTGTATATAGACAAGAGGTGCACGTGCTTCAGGATCTCAAACTACTTTGCAGAGACCTATGGATGAGACTCAGGGGCATGAGGAGACTACTCCACACGAGGTTACTTCAGGGAAGAGGAAACCGAGATGGTTTCGGGAGACCCTGAACAAAGCCAAGGAGTATGTTGGGGAGCCCCAAAGGTTGATGAGAGAGCAGAGCGCCAGAGAGATTTGGTTCATACCTGGCTATGGTGACGAGCATCACAGATGTCGAGCCCACTAATATTGCGCAGGCAGCAGACTAGCAGGTCTGGAGAGAGGCCATGCAGGAGGAGTATGACTCCATCATGCGCAATGATGTGTGGGAGGTGGTGCCTAGACCTAAGGAGAAGCCAGTAGTGACTTCCAGGTGATTGTATAAGATCAAGTATGTTGTAGATGACAGCATAGAGAAACATAAGGCTCGTTTTGTGGCGAAAGGATTCTCTCAAATTAAGTGAATTGATTATGATGAGACGTTCACACCAGTTGCGAGATATACTTCTATCCAAAGTATTATGGCCATTGCAGCAAAGATGGGTTGGAAGATCCATCAGATGGATGTCAAGACTGCATTTCTGAATGGCTTCATAGAGGAGGAGGTATACATTGAGCAGCCATAGGGGTTCGAGGTGTTGGGGAGAGAAGTCCCACATGTGCCTCTTGAAAAATGCACTATATGATCTGAAGCAAGCTCCTCGAGCTTGGTATTCGAGGGTTGACTCCTACTTGCATAAGATAGGTTTTGAGAAGAGTGAGCAAATCCAAACCTCTACTACATCATTCGGTGAGAGGATACACTAATTCTTATACTATATGTTGATGATTTGTTCATCACAGGAGGGGAGCATCTTATAGTTGATTGCAAGTGGGGACTTGCATCAGAGTTTGAAATGAAGGACATTGGACCGATGCACTATTTCTTGGGTATGGAGGTATGGCAGGAGGATGGGCATGTCTTTTTGGGACAGTGGAAGTATGCAGCAAATATTCTAAGTAGATTTCAGATGGAGGATTGCAAACCCATGTCTACACCTATGGTCACCAATTGGAAAAAGCTTAGTGCTTCCAATTCCAAGTTGGTTGATGCCACAAGATACCATCAGTTGATTGGTTCCTTGATGTATCTGGTCAACACTAGACCAGATATCTGTTTTGTCGTGAACACTCTCAGCCAATACATGGTGGAGCCTAGGAGTGTGCACTGGATTGGGCCAAAACATGTGTTGAGGTACATTACAAGATTAGTGGATTATGGATTGGACTATGTCAAAGGTGATGGAGTCAGGTTGATTGGCTACACGGACTCAGACTGGGCAAGATGTGTAGTTGACAGAAAGAGCACCTCAATGTGTTGTTCTGGGTTGGGATCAACAATTGTTTCCTAGTTTAGTTGAAAACAAAAGTTAGTGGCACTGAGTTCTATTGAGACAGAGTACATGGCAGTTAGTCAGACCAGCGGCAAGGCCATTTGGCTTCGCAAGTTGTTGTTTGGCCTATTTGGTCATGAGTGGAGGCCTCTAGTTAATCATTGTGATAATCAGAGTTGTATCAAACTCTCTGAGAATTGAGTGTTTCATGACAAGTCGAAACACATAGAGATAAGATACCACTTCATTCGAGATTGGGTTCAGAGAGGGGCAGTTCAGCTTCAATATATTCCGACTGATGAGCAGGTTGCAAACATTCTCACCAAGTCCTTGACAAGGGGAAAGCATGTCTACTTCAGGGACAAGATGGGAGTGGTGAGTAACACTTTCCTCAATAAGAGGGAGCGTTGAGATTTGTGTACCTTGGAAAATAGTCCCCTTGAGTTATTGAGTGTCTAACTCAAAGGGGGAAATATTTGACCCTCACAACTTTACTTTTGGTTATAATGTCAAAGTGACTTTATTTCACTTAAGTCACAAAGTGACTTTAATAACGTAAAGCAACTTAGGAACTTAAGATAAACGGGAGATTTAATCTTAACTCTTCATCTTGGTTGGCCTAGATCTAATCTTGGCCATTGGTTTCCTAGGTTAGCCTAAGGATGAGGCTAAAGCTAAGGATGAGGGAAAAAGTACATTCAATTGTTCACTTGAGAGATTTGAGTGAAGGCAAGAGAGGATGGGAGAAGAAGAGTTTGGAGAACAGGAGAAGCAAAGAGGGACGCATTTCACCATTTGGGAAGAAGGTGCGCCATTGGAGCTTAAGCTTGTATGAGGGCACACTTATTGGAGTGAGGGCGCACCATAGCAGGCAAGGGCGCATATGCTTGTATGAGGGTTCACTTATTGGAGTGAGGGCGCACCATAGCAGGCAAGGGCAAAGGTTGAGGGGGCGCAACAAGGCAAAGGGCACATTCTTCATCTAGCATGCACATCAAGGAAAAGAGGAGCAATCATTCCAAGGAACTACATTGCTAAGCTTGAGAGGAGCTAGCATATGTCTCTGGTTCCTTTGTATTATTTCCTTGTTGTATCATTTGCTTGAGATCTCCATAATGTAGATTTTTGAGGACCTATGAAGGGTTGCCCAACAGGTTTGTCTTTGACTTGATGTTGGGCTTAGTCTCCAAAATTGTCCTTTGCTGCTGTTTTAGGACAGCAATCAATCAAGTACTTTTTTGCCTTCAAACTGATGGTTAAGTGCTCTTTTGAGGTGCCCTTGCAAGTGTTTTCGTAACCAGTGGTTAGCACATGTAATATAGTCAAAACAAGTAACATTCCTCTAGATCTTTACAACTCTTAAATGTTGATCTAACAACTAAGCATGCATGAAAATGGACACATGTATTTTTGGTCAGCATGACCCTGGGGAAAACCAGTTTGGAGATAGATGTATATAGAAGATCTCAAAGCGAAATGTACAACAAGGAAAACATAAACAAGTGAACCTGATACAATAGCAACCACACTTGAATGTTTTGGAGTCCCTTGAAGATGTGCCTGATACCCCATTGAAGGAAGGCACCCTTCTTCTCTTGCTAATCCCTTGGCTCTCTTTCCTTGTGCTTGCCTTTGCCTTTGCCTTTGCTTAAACCTTGCCCTTTGCCTTTGCCTTTAACTTTGCTTGAACCTTGCCCTTTTCCTTTGCCTTTTCCTTTGCCTTTGCCTTTGTCTTTACCCTTGGTCTTGCACCCTTTACACAAGAGTGCCTCATTCCATGGCTTGGTGCGCACTATGCTCAAGTGTGCCCCTCCTCTAGCATAAACTCCACAAGTATGTGCGCCATCCTTCACCTGTGCGCCCTCCACTCCTCTAGAGTGCGCCTCTCCAAGTGAATAAGTCTTCTCCTCAAGATAGGAACCTCTCCCAAGCTATATGCGCCCCCACTCTTCTAGAATGCACCTCTCCTCTAGCATGTGTGCCCCTCACCTCTAGAATACACCTCACCTCAGGCTAGTGCCCAAGCCTCCATGAATGACCCTACATGCAAGCTATCACCCAAGCAACTTCTCCTCAAACCCTTGACCTCATGCAGCCTCCTCTCCTCAAGAAATGCACCCAAGAGCTTTTCTTCTCCTCCTCTCCTCTCAAATCTCTCAAGTGAAGAATGAATCACTTCCTTACCCTTTTCCCTCCTTTAGCCTCTCTTTGGCCAAATCCTAAAATATCAATGCCCTAGATCCAATCTAGCCATGTCTAATCAATGGGTGAGATTTAATCCAAAAATCTCAAGTTTCCTTAGTTTGCCTCGTATCCTTTAATTCACTTTGTGTCCTTTAATTCACCCACAAAGTGAATTAATTCACCCACAAGGTATTCACCGTTCAGATGGTGAATACCTATCCCTCACAGATACTAGTGATTCATCCATAGAAGATACCCCTGACAACCAAATATCTGATACTGACTCAGATAGCTCCCAAACAGTCGAAGCTCTCAACTTCCTAGACATCAAAATGATGACTCCCTACATTGACCTCGATGCTCTTCTTAAACAGAGGTCTGCACTTCAATCTAAATTGTCAACTCTGACTCCCGGACAATTCCAACTTTTTGATCGCTATGCTTCCCAAATTGCCAGACTCACTGATCAAATTAATGACATCCAACAGCCAAGCGTGGTGAATATTCACCATTATACTCCCACTGATGTTGAATTCATTAAAGCCCCAAAACCAGAGCCTAAAAGCAAAGGCAAAAGTATTGTCAAGATTTTTGAACCTGATCATAACGATGAATCCTTAGACAATACTATATTTTTACTTGAAGAATCAATAAGAGAAAATGAAGCATTAGTACAAGAAATATGGAAATCTTTAAAATTACAGAAAGAAGAATTGAACTTTCTCAAACAGAAAAGAGATGAGCAAATAGAGAAAGAGATGTTCAATACTGAGTCAGAAATTGAACAATTGGAATCAAGGCTAGTTAAAAGCTTGGATGACAGGTTGGTCATCTCTGTAAATATCAGAGTCCAAGGTTATCTGCAATATACTCTAGATGCACAATTAGATACAGGTGCTATGAATTCATGTGCTAAACATGGAGCTTTGCCCTCATATTATTGGCAGCCTATAGATATATCCTTTAGAGCTGTCAACAAGACTGAATTAAAGATTAAATTTCTTGCTCCTGATTTTCCCATATATATACAGGAAGAAAGAGTACCCGTTACTCTATATTGTTTAGATACTGGTGCAGATATACTATTAGGACAAGACTTTGTAAATAAGTGTTTACCTTTAACTGTAAATAATGGCTTTGTACAACTAACAATTTTGGGCAAGACAGTTAAGATTCCAAGCAAGTCCACTTTTGAAACAAGGATTGTAGTAAAACCTATTGTGCAAGAAATTGAAAAATCTGCTAGCTGTCTGATACGTATCCAAAAGATCATTGGCCATGCTGAAAAACATGGAATGGAAATAATAAAGGATATTAAAGAAAAGATAGAATCTGATTGTACATCAGACTATCCCAATGCCTTTTGAACAAGAGAACAATATTTTGTCAGCCTACCGTATAAGGAAGATTACATTCCCAGACCTCAGAAGGCCTCTACTAATCATATGTCTCCAACTGAATGTGAATATTGTCAAAAGGAGATATCAGAATTATTAGAAAGAAAGTTGATTGAGGTAAGTCGTAGCCCTTGGGCTAGTCCTGCCTTTTATGTCAACAACCATAGCGAGCAAAAAAGAGGAAAACCAAGAATGGTCATTAATTACAGAGCATTGAATGATGCTTTGTTACCTATTAGATTTCCTCTACCTTCTAGAGAATTATTATTTTCAAAGATTGGGAAATGTAACATATTTAGCAAGTTTGACTTGAAAAGCGGATTTTGGCAAATAGGGATTATCCCTAAAGATAGATACAAAACTGCATTTGTTGTTCCTCATGGACAATATCAGTGGAAAGTCATGCCTTTTGGTTTGAAGAATGCACCATCAGAATTCCAAAAAAGGATGGATGATATCTTCAAACATTTGAGTTTTGTTATTGTATATATTGATGATCTATTGGTTTGTTCTGTAGATTGTAAAGCACATGTACAGCATTTGAAGGTGGTTTATGATCTACTTTATACACATGGATTAGTGCTCAGCCGTTCTAAGCTCTGTTGGGCACAGACAAAGATTGAGTACCTTGGGCTGTTACTATCTAAAGGAGAAGTAGAACTCCAAGATCATGTACTCAAAAAGCTTTCAGATTTCCCTGATGAAATTCTTGACCAGAAGCAGTTGCAGAGATTCCTTGGTTGTCTAAACTATATTCGGCAATTCTATGAGAATCAGGCTAAAGATGTCCGAATATTGCAAAAGAGATTGAGTAAACAACTACCATGGAATTACAAAATGACGCAAGTTGTTCAGATCATCAAGCAGAAAATCTAGAACCTTCCTAAATTGCATCTTCCAGATATGGACTTACAGCTCATCCTTGAAACTGATGCCTCTAATGATACATGASTAGTAGTCCTATTACAGAAAAATGGTCCCAATTTGGAAGAAGTTTGTATTTATACTTCTGGATGCATTAGCGACACTGAGTCAAGATATCCTTCCTCTCATAAGGAAATCCTTGCTGTCAAAAATGGCATCAAGAAATTCAGGATGTTTCYTAAACCTGTACATTTTATTGTTAGAACAGACCTGAAACATATGAAAGGAATGTTATCTAACCAAAGGTTATTGGAACAGAGAAATAATAGGATTCTGCGATGGAGCTTGTGGCTTGACGGATTTGACTTTGATATTCAATACAAGCCAGGAAAAGATAACTGTATTGTTGATCTGCTTACAAGAGAAGCAGCTCCTACCAAAGATAAAGACAAAACAATTAAATGGCTTCATCCTCCTTGAGCACAAGGAATGCTCCTCCACTTGGATTCAAATGGATCCTGGTGTGTAATGATTGTAAATATTGTTATTGTTTTGAGTGTTTAGCTTGTTGTATAAAATCTAGTCCTGCTAGTATCCATATGTTAAATAATTGGGTACAGACATATAATCATCTAGTATCTTATAATAACTACTTCAGATTTAGTTAGAATGTAGCCAGAGGTATAATGACTGCAGGACCTTTCCAAGGACAAACATATATAATCCTATACACACCAGATATCACTTATGAAGATTATTGCAAGATCATGTTGCARACTAAGTATGATGGATCTTGYTGGATTACCTTTGAATGCTCTCCATTCAAAGATTATCATTATTTTTGGTCTGGTTGGTTATATATATTGTTCTGGACATATTGTCCAAGAGATGCTRATTTCTTCAAAGCCAGTAAAGAAGCTTTCATCCAATGGTTTCAAGCAGAAGTTCAAGAAGCCGCACACTATGAAGGATGGTTTGTTTTCAAACTATCATTTATGGGAAGTGAATTACATTATGCATCCGAGCCTGCTTCGTATAGAGTTACCAGTGATTATTTTGGTGACTTATGTGTACCAGAAGATGAGCTGATTCCTGCACTACAAGGATCCCCTTTCTACAAATGTTTCAGCGGGCTTCCTCCCTTCTCAAGTGATCACAACTCACCTCCCAGCAGTCACTTTTGTTATGATAGTGACGCCTCATTTGATTCTGTAGCTGAATATAATATAATGAATAGAATGGAAGCATGATGGGCCTAGAGGTCCTACTTTGTAAATAAAGTTATTCCTTTCATGTCTATCGGGCCGACAGTGGTGTCCCGACAGTTTCGTGGGTCCCTGTAGAACTCCACAGTGTAATCATGTGATATAGAATAATTACTTTTGTCAGTGTCATTCCGTAAAAGTTGGTATGAGTCCCCATATGGCCGAGCCTCCAAGGGACGAGATAACAGTTGTAGTCCACAGCTACCCCATCCACTTCATGGAATCTTTTGTCACCGACAGTTGCCAGTTTCTACATACCGGCTACCTGCTTAAAAATGTATAAATAAGACTCCACCCCTCTCATATGATTCATTCGGCTGAGAGTGCCTAAGGAGAGAGTTTGGTATGAGTCATAGAGTCTGTTAGTGAGTCGAGCAGTGTGTATCCTCTTCAGTCGCCTTCGGGATCTTGTGAACGAAAAACACTGATCTCAAGTGTAAAACATTGTAAGGTCCTAGCGCTCTTGATGATCTCTGAAAATTTGAGTCAGAGTGGGAGTATAATGGTGAATATTCACCATGCTTGGCTGTTGGATGTCATTAATTTGATCAGTGAGTCTGGCAATTTGGGAAGCATAGCGATCAAAAAGTTGGAATTGTCCGGGAGTCAGAGTTGACAATTTAGATTGAAGTGCAGACCTCTGTTTAAGAAGAGCATCGAGGTCAATGTAGGGAGTCATCATTTTGATGTCTAGGAAATTGAGAGCTTCGACTGTTTGGGAGCTATCTGAGTCAGTATCAGATATTTGGTTGTCAGGGGTGTCTTCTATGGATGAATCACTAGTATCCGTGAGGGATAGGTATTCACCATCTGAACGGTGGGCAACTAAATCCCATTCTGAAGGATCATATCCTGTCTGGAAGAGATCCATAATTTTATTTTGGAATTTAGTCTTAGACCGCAGAGGACACTGAGATGCCCAGTGGCCAGGCTTTTTGCAGATAAAACAAGAAGAGGGCTTTGTTTTGGCATTCCGAGGTCGTCGTTTGAAGAAGACTTTCTTTTTAAATGACCTGTTCTTGGAGTATCTTGTAGGATACTTTCGGGGACATTTCTTTTTCTGAGATTTACATGTAGAACAGTCACAGTCTTTTTTACAAGAGTTCTTCATCTTCTTCTTCTGGTTACAACCAAAATGAAAAGTTTCAGTAAAAACATCACAAACAGAAGAATCGAAACCCAATTGTTTCTTCATAGACTTATTCATCTTCTTACGAAGACATTCTTTTTGCAGAGCAGTGACTATTTGCTCTTGCAGACCAGCTAGAGATAATTCAGATATGTCAATTTCTAAATCTTCCAGTCTTTCTCTAACTAGTTCTAGTACTTTTCCAGGCATAGCAGATAAATACTTTCTGAGATATGCTATATTTTCTGGATCAGGTACCTTGTAGAGGAGATCTTGCATGGTACAAAAGAATTTAGGAAGCTGGGACAGATGGCACAGTTGTTGATTCATATACAAATCAGCAAAATGATTTGTATCTAATTTGATGTTACCATAGAACTCATGAACAACTGCTTTTACAAGCTCATCAACTGGTTTTTCATGATTTAATATTTTGAGCTTGCTCTTAGGGGTAACTCTTTCCTACCAGATTCCTAGATTTCCAGTAAATCCCCAAGTAAGTCTTAGAGCTAAATCACTCCAAGAGACTTTGTCTTTAAACAACATTTTCTGGGTTTTAGCCCAGGCTTGCCATTTTTGGATAATCATCATAATCTCAGTTTTAGATTTACAATTGAGATTTGAGGTAGGAGCACTCTCTATATTAGAGTTAGAGAGTGAAGGATGAGAATCTGTATTGGCAGGATCTATAGGAGCTTTCTTGGAAGTACCATACTTTGCATTGCACCATTTTTCCCAATCTGTTTGAAAAGAGCTTTCTCCTTGATCATGCTTAGGAGCATGGCTTTCAGAAGGATCAGTTTTTCCTGAAGATTCTTCAGTTCCTTCCATAGTCTTGAGGTAAGGAATTATTGCAGTTCTGCTTGAAGAGGCTTTCTTAATCTCATCTTCTAAATCAAAATATTGTCTTTTGACTAACTCTATTTTGTCTATAGCAATTTCCAATACTTCAGCAATTCTTGCTAAGGTAGGATTTGGGACTTCTTTTGCTATTTGTTTAAGAGTCAGCTGTTGAAATTTCTCAGGAGGACTAGCAGAACCAAACCATTTGAAAGAGGCATCTCTTTCAATTTCTTCTATCAAAACAGGAGAGGAAGGTTTTATTTCTTCCTCAAAAGAATCTTTTAGATTGAAAACAGCAGTCTGTATTATTTCTAATTTTTCAAGAATCTGCTCAAGTTGGGACTTCATCTGTTCTTGATTAGATTCCAAAAAATCAATCTCAGAATGCAAACCATTTAAAGGAATCTTGGTTTGTACCAAGTCTTGCGCTATATCATCTATATTTTGTGCAAGACAAACTGACTGATAATTTGCATAATTCTGAAGTCTCACAATATCTTGAGGAGGATCAGCATCTGCTTTTCTATATTTGATGAAGTCTAGCCATCCCTATGATAAAAATGATGAATGCCCCATTGCCCAGGAGTGGCAGGGATAAAAAGCCTGAACTACCGTATAGAAATCTAGGACCAGGGAATCATGTCCCTAAATTCCAAAAACCGGCCGGTTTGGTCATAAACCGGCCAGTTTGGTCCCAGAAACCTAAAACCCTCTAAAACCCCCTAAAACCTAAAACCTAAGTAACAAGGTGGAGTTGTAAGGTGTTTTGGTGTGCAGCTGAGGGTAGTAATTAATGGTAATGTTAAATTCTTAAAGTAAAAGTGAAATATCTTTTTCACTTTTACTTAAATTTTTAACATTACCATTAATTGTTTCAGGATGTTTGAGAGTGGTTCCAACCTCATTGGACTTCATATGGAGAAAGTAGAATTTTAGGTCCCATTCAAAATTCAGCAGACTTAACAGTTTTTAGGATTTCAAGATTGGCAAGATTGCAATGTTTCCACTGGATTCTATCATGTATGAGGGTATGGAACTGACATTTAATCAAGAGAACCAAGCTCTTTATGTACCTCGATGTTGGTGGCATTGATTGTTGAACTCTTTTGTCACTACCCCAGTAAAAATGCACCCTTCACTCAAGTATAAACTCTTCTATTGAACTCTTCTCTTTGTAGTTTGTTGTCATGTCCGGTGACTTAGTAGTGTATGTGCACACCAACCTCAGTCTTATATACAAGCAGAGAGAAGAGTGGTTGAAGGGAAAGACAAAGATGTGGGATGTGTTT
>JASDQU010738434.1:25071-35756 GCA_032191745.1 Picea mariana | reverse complement strand
ATCTGCCCAAAAAATCCCTGAAATCTGCCTAGAACATCCTCAAAATATGTCCGGAACGTCCCTGAAATCTGTCTGGAACGTCTTGGGGATGGCCAGCAAGTCTCCGAGTCCCCAACAATTTGGGTAAGTTTCCTAAGGGTCCCCAAGTCCCCGGAACATGGGAACAGCGGGTACGCGGTTTTTTTTGGGGGGGGACAGGTCCCTGTGCAACATAGATAAAAACTATTAGACACCAAATATGCAAGTTTGCTGATTTATCTTGCATGTAAGGGTACAAATAGGGAAAATTGCATGGAGAAACATGAACTACAAGTTTTAAGATACATAAAATTAAAGTTTTGAGTCATAATACATCAACACTGAGGTTCTAAATGGCCTACAGACTTAAAAAATTATCAAACATTAATCTAATGAATGCATACTATGTCATAGTTCATGAGTCATAACTCATCAAGATCATTAGCATAGGCTGAATTCTCAGGAATGTCACCTGTATCAGCGTCTGCATCTGCTGTATTACCCTCTGGAGGGGCTTCCCTTGTAGGTCTGAAACCCATCTTTTCCACGTATGCCCAATTTTTATTACTAAACATGTATTCCAGATTTAATGGAGTATCAGTATTTACTATTTACATATTTGAGTGTATTGGATATATTTTCAGATCATATTGGGTATCAGAGCAGGTTGTTCCTAGACTTTGTAGTGTTTTTTTTAGGTTTATGCTAACCCTACAAAGGAAAGAAAGGGGAGGCGTTGCGCATCCATATGAGTCTGAAATAGAGTAGGAAGTGGAAATGTCAAGCTAAAGCTCAGATTGTAGCTATGGAGGAACTCTGTTAGGAGTCCAGTAAAGCCCACTTTGCAAAATTGGAAACAAAGGTTATAGAAAATGCCGATTCTCTTAAAAGAGTGGTGGAAATCGTCTCCAAGAAATATGGGATTCTGCACCAGAAACTGCAGGTGAAGGATAAGGATAATGATGAAGAAGGGGAGGATGGCAGTGAATTCTCCAAAGAAGAGGTTTCATTTAGGGTGGCCCCACATCCCTTTGATGCAAAGATAGATGCCGGAAATTTAAGAACTAATGGTTGTTCGAGTGACTTGAGGACTATTTCAGCTTGCACAAGGTAAAAGAGGAACATAAGATTTCCTTTGCTCATTTGAAGATGTGCAAACATGCCTAGGTATGGTGTGAGAGTTATGTAGATGCCTTGTGGTTAGGCAAGAAACCATTGGTGACTAAATGGGATCACTTCAAGGAATTAATCAAATCACCATTCTATCCCATAGGCTATGAAGAGGATCATCTCATGAGATGACAATACTACCAGCAAAAGCAAGGACAAAGTGTCCAAGAATAGCCAATCATGTGTTGGGAAAGAAGGGAATACACAATGTTGACCCACGAGTTGATCAAGTTTTAGGTAGAATGGAGAGGTTTGAGAACACTTGACTCTCCAAAAGGATGGAGACATCTCCCCAATGTAAACAATGCGTGACTAAATTACTATATACACTTATTTGCTTGAGTAATATACATGGCATGCCAGTATGATGATGTCACATGGCATTGGGGATTAGAAGAGGAAGACATCTCACAAAACACTAACCTTACCCCTAAATTAAGTGTAGTGTGTTGCAGATGTGGTGAATCACATTAAATAAGAATAAGAGGCTAGGTAAGGGTATACAAGATAGGTTAAGGTGTTGGTTGGACTTTTCTACTTGATGGATCCATTGACTAGACTTCGATTGTAGGATTCTGGAAACATCCAAAATTTAATATACATGGTTTCTAGGCAAACTTCTAGCTACAGGTTCATAGCTTAGTTTTTAAAACCGGTCCAAGTCGATATGAACCCGACAAACTGGCCGAGTAGATAGCGGGCCGAATCAAACAGGCCATCGAATCAGTTCGGTGACCGGTTTGGTACCGAACCAGTCAAACTGGCCGAGTCCATGCCTACACAACCGGTTCATTTCAGGACCCACCCACATGGATTGTTGCTTAAAAATTCAAAATTTTTAATTAAAAAAATAAAAAACCTAATATCTAAACCCTAAAATCTTGCTATAAATACAGCCCCCCTCTACTTGCCTCACATCTCTCTCATTCAACAGTATGAACATTTGTGCAATTGGATATTGGAGTTTTAATATCTAATATATAAACCGGCTGGCAAATTTGCTGCAAAAGGAATGTAAAGTCAGATATATCATATTGTCACATTGATCTGAAGACAATCTGGTATTATACAATGAGAACATGGTAAAAGAATGATGGAGAATGCACAGAAAATGGCATTAAGGAAATAAATACAAAGAAATGCAATTGCTACAAAGCATTGCTGGCAATGACATTAGGGGAAACAGATAGAAAATGCACAATAACAATGTCAAGATTATACTACTAGAAATAAAAATTACAGAACCATTTCCAATTTTTTACTTTTGGTTGCAAAATTGAACTGGAAATAGAGAATTCTAAAAACAAAATCGACCAAAGAGAGAAGCTTCTGCAGCAGTGAAATTCTCGCATCAATTCTTTCAGGAAATCTGGTATATTTTAAAGAAAGGAATGTGCACATATTCCAATTCCAAACATGCAAATATTCATGCATATGCACTCCAGAACACATGAAATATAAAAATGCAAATAAGCAAAACATAAGCTGGATTTGTTTAGAGAGCACAACAGTAATGTTTGTTGTGCATCACTGATTAGCTGGAATTGTTTATAAAGCACATCAATAATATTTGCTGTGCATCACTGATTAGCTGGAATTGTTAGAAAGCACATTAGTAATATTTTCCATTTAGAGCCTCACTGATTATGTATTTTGCTGCTGATATGTATTGCACTCGGTGCCATTTTGATATATACACCCTTACATGGTATATAGATGAACAAACTTTGCATATTTTGTCTCTAATTGTTTGGAATGGTTTGAAAGCTTTAAAATAATTATTTTCATTAAAATTTAATTATTTAATGTATTTTTTATTGAACCGAGTCATTAAAATCAGATCGGTCAGAGTCAATCCGAGTCCAAGTCAATGTCTGAGTTGATAGGGGACCAAGTTGATGTTCGGTTCCAAGTTTGAAAACTATGGTTCATAGTATAGACCTAAATTTCATAGTTTGATTTCTTTTTTCCGACCAGCTTGAGCTGCCCATGGATTGTAGCACAACTAGTATAGCTATAGAAGAGTGTTTGGCAAGCAATTCAGAGTTTTAGTTCTAGGAGTCAGGACAACTTCATTGAGATCTACTACCATCAAACCATAGAACTTTAATGCAAAGATTCGTGTGGCAAATATTTGTAACTATATTTCAACTAGAGCTCTCCTAACCTTAGGTTATTCTAGAAAATCTACTTTACCTGGCTATTTTTGTTAGAGATGCACACAAATGCACAGACAATAATGCAAAGAAAAATAAGAGAGAGAAATGCACTTAGTTGATTTCATTCCATGGTATAATGTCATAATACATAGGTGAGAGAGTGTTGTATGCAATGCAAACTATGTAACACCCAATTCATAACTTCTAATTAATAACTTAAACTAAGACCTCACTAATAATTTGTTACCTAAAGTGATAATATGACAAAAGTGCACCAAGTACATTAATAGTGACCACTATTTACTTTAATGCCCTACGTTAATGGTCATACTGGAATACACACCAAGCTTATCTCTAAAATTTGTAAATTTATCTGGACAAAGAAGCTTGGTGAGAATATCTTTAGATATCTTTAGCGTGCTCCTGTGTTGTACAGTATTGTAGTTCACTTTCTCTATCATTTGCAAGATGCTGAATATAATTACAATGTATTTCCACATGCTTGTGCACTCATGGAAGACAAGATTCTTTGCCAGCCTAGACACAATCTGATTGTCATAGTGAAGTATAGTTTGATCATGTTCAACTTGCAAATGAACAAGCATTCTTTTGAGCCAAAATGTCTCACAAGCTCCTTTCATTGATTTCCCTTACTCTGCTTTAGTGGAGGAAAGTCAAATTGCATGTTGTTTCTTGCTCAACCAAGTAACTGCACTTGTACTGAGGCTGAAAACATATTCTGTTGTAGATATCCTATCAAACACTAATCCGGCCCAATCTTAATCTGCATGTCCCATCAACCAAATCTCTCCACTGCCGTACAAAATACCAAAAATTAATGTGCCTTTTACATACCTTAAATTCTCTTGGTTGCAGTCCAGTGTTCAACTTTGGTTGCCATCACGAATCTGGAAATGTAGCTGTCTACAAGTATAAAAGATGGCTTGGTATATATTAAGATATATTATTCTCCCTTCAAGATAGTCAGTTTTTAATCAGACGTGGCTGAAAGTTTCAACCCAGTCTCCACAGGTGTATGTTTTTATACAATCCATCATTTTAAAATTTTTCCAACAGGATTTTGGCATACTTTGAGAAGCAAAAAGACAACCACTAGGCTGCCAAACCTCTACACCTAAGCACTATTGTAGGAGGCCTTAATCAGTAAAGTCAAAAGCAGAACACAAATCAGATTCCAACTTATGAATTGCATCAACCTTGCATCTTTGATGATCAACCCAGTCTCCACAGGTGTATGTTTTTATACAATCCATCATTTTAAAATTTTTCCAACAGGATTTTGGCATACTTTGAGAAGCAAAAAGACAACCACTAGGCTGCCAAACCTCTACACCTAAGCACTATTGTAGGAGGCCTTAATCAGTAAAGTCAAAAGCAGAACACAAATCAGATTCCAACTTATGAATTGCATCAACCTTGCATCTTTGATGATGATGTCACCCACATAGACCACTAGAATCATAAAACAGCAATACTTTTCTACATTTGTAAGGTAGGGCAATATCATGGAGCAACATAGTGCACACAAAATTATCCTTCTAAGTACCATGAGATATAACCAAATGAATTTGGGAAGTATAAGTTATGACAATTGAAACGGTCGTGCCCATACAAAAGGACAAAAAGCCCTCAAAACAAGATAAGGCATCTAGTCAAAATAAAATAAGATTGTCTCGTTAGGAATGGATCATGGGTCACTAAAACCATCAAACAAAAGTCCAAAGCAGAAATTTAATATTTATAGAACTTTAAAACTCAATCCTGCTCAAAATATCCCAGTGAGGGCGTACAAGGCAAAATTTTAAGGTGGTCCCAAAAAAGGTCATATTTTTTGGTTAGTTGGGCACAAGAAGGTGCAAATCCTTGGATTGATGAGATATCACCCTCCCTCAGTCCAGTACTAATGTCACTGGTGGTTTCGGTTTCATGCCTTGTGGGCCCTCTTTGGCTTGTGGTTGTTATCTATGTGATGCCCAAAGTTGCAAGGTGTCTTACTAMAGTGACATACCCCCATGATGGGATTTTGTTCCACATTAATACTCCTCTCTCCTTTGTGATTAGCTTCAAGTGTTGAAGTTTATGTTTTCATAAAAATGACTTTTAGAACTTAAAGCATCACAATAGTGGTGTCCAGTGATGACAAAATTTCCATATATATATATATACACACACACACACACACATATATGTTACATTTATATGAGAGGAATGACAGCTAGTGCTGATGCTTGTTGACTATAATTGCTAGTATGGGCTTGTGCACCAGTAAACTTTAAATTGAAAATGTTTTTATTGCCTTTCCAATGGTTAAGGAGTTGTGATGCCTAATTCTTTGTTTATATTAGGTGTAGCTTTGTTGCGTGATCTTTGTCAATAATAGGTAAAACATTTCATACCTTATAGGGTCAAGAATAACATTCAAAAGAATTTGATACCCTTACATCTTAATTTAAAAATCAGGTTTAAACCTCTAGTGTGCATGCTTATATTACTGGCTCATGGTCTGCATGTGAGCTTTCAATGTTGACCATCACTGGTTTCCTATATCTTGTCATCATCACAAACTGAAAAAAGTCTATATCTTCCACCAGAGAGCAGGATCAGTGGGTTCAGTGTGATGAATGTGGCCGTTGGCGCAGACTGCCTTTAGATGTCAAGGTGCCTATACAATGGACCTGTGCCGATAATTCATGGGATTCAAAAAGGTTAGTTCTTTTCTTCTACTGATTATGGCTTTGCAATTTGTAAACAGTAACACATAATCTTTACTTCATTTAATTATATTTGTTTCGTTAATTCAATAATTTCTTTCAGACAAGATCCTAAAAGAACACATTGGCAGCATGCAGTATGGATATTCTCTACTGCTCTATAACTGTAATTGTTCATGGATTGTTGAAACACATATTGATGAGTTTGGGCCTTGTTTTGTAGGGCTTCTTGTTCAACACCTCAGGAAATAAGCTCTGCAGAATTAGAAGAACGTCTTCACCTCAATATAGGTATATTCATTAGATGCTACAATAATAAAATTCTTTATTTATACATTTAATTCTGTAGTGATAAGTTTGCACCAAATGGAATAGGTTGAAGTTGATACCTATGTCTGGGGTAAAGGATGCAGTTCCGTAATGATTTTACTTTTGCTCTGCAATTTGTGTTACCTTGGTCTGACTGGCTTTCTTTATCATTTCTAGATCTGAAGAAACAAAAAGCTGCACAGGGTCTAAAGGGACAAGATCCTTCTTCTGGTCTAGACACACTAGCCAATGCTGCAGTTCTTAATGAAAATGGTACTTCACCTCCTCTAATTGCTCAGACTACAAAACACCCTCGACACCGACCTGGTTGCACATGTATTGTTTGTAGTCAGCCTCCTAGTGGAATGGGGCCTAAACATAAACCCACTTGTACCTGCACTGTTTGTTTGACTGTTAAGCGTCGTTTTCAAACACTCATGATGCGCCGTAAGAAGCGTCAATCAGAACAAGATGCAGAAAAGGCAAGGAAAAGGCAAACTCTAGTGAAGGAAGAGGTAGAAGTGGACAGTGCACTAAAAGGACAACCAAGCAACCATTGTTTGGAGAATGGTTGTAGTGATGGAGATGGAAAGACGGTTCATAGTAAAGTGCCAGGTAATGGAGTCACGTTGCCCATGGGTCTGAATTTGCAAGCTTCTTACAATAGTAGTAGAACTAGCAAAGATGAATGCGGTGTCAGCAAAGGCCAAATTGATTTGAATTGTCACCCAGACCGAGAGGAGGAATTGTCAGGTGGAGTTGATCGTGTGAGTATGTTGAGACTTCTCCAGGATGCCAATTTACCACTCGACATTTATTTCCAGCAGCAGGGTTTTATGTCTCCTGAGCTTGTAAGTATGCCTATGGGGGGATTCCAAAACAATCCAAGTGAACAAACAGTGGATGAGAAGAGCTGCATCCCACCAAAAGTTCAAAATGGTGACCATAATAAGGAAGATCATCTCTTTCTTCCAAATACATCATAAAGTGACACAGAATCAGTTTCATTTCAGGTGAGTTTAACAGATTCCATCTTCTCTACTTTTCTTTGCCTTGAACATAGTAGATACTAAGTAGTTCTAACTAAATTTTCCATTGCAGGTTTCCAATCAGGACTTATAGGATGCACCTGGGCTAAGCGAGAAACAGATGTAGTCACAATTCCTGTGAAATATGGCTATCATTTATTTATACAAAAACATCTCTGGAGGTCCGAGTTGAATATAAATAGAAAAATATTCAATCTCAGATAAGGTCCTAGTGATTTCTCAGTCCATTTCTTCCCAGCATGCACGGGGTACACACATGGAATATGGATAAGGATGCAAAGGACCATGCTGTTTTGTACTAACATTTCGATTTGCCTGCAAAAGGAAAGAGAAAAGTACTGCCAACAGAATCCTCAGTGGCATCTTCAATTAACTTAGTAGCCTCAATTTGGATGTTTGTAGAGATTCTCAAGATTTGCCACCAGTCACTTGTAGGTAAAGCTTCGATTTGCCCAAGAAGTTGCAGATGGCAAGTCATCTTCGGCTTGAATATGTACAGGATTATTCTTTTTTAATGTGAAATTGTTCTTTTTCCTTGGGAATTTGAGAGAGCTCTAGGAAGAGTTATTTTTTTTTTGGGTTTGTAATTTGCAGTACATTTTGTACTGATGTCATTATGGTTCCAAGTTCCATGGTGCAGCATAGCACTTCATCAATTTATGATGTAAAATGGATCGAGAAAAGATTGTAAAAAGGGGATTCTGTTATTAGCCTCTTTATGCACCAGTTGGTGTGTTAAGTTTTGAAATATTTGTTCTCAACAAGAAATGAATTTTGTTTCTTGGAGTTGAAACAAAAAATTCTGTTGTGTTGTACACATTCTAGGTCGTGTACCAATTCTATTTTTTATATTTATTTTCTTTGAATTCCTTCTCAGTTTTAGTCAACTTTATGTTCACTTTCAGTGCAGACCACATTATATCTGTTGCCTTCTAAAATTAGCTTTCTGAAGTAAAGGTTGGTCACGGTGTCTTGTGTGGTTCTGCAAACATTATTTTCCAGCACAGAACATGCACCTATAAAATAGCTTGTAGGTTATAAGCTTTCCCAACAGCATGGTCTGGATCTTCAACTAATTTTTGGAATTTTTGAAATCTAGAGGAGAAAACTTCTCTGACTAGTTCAAAAGGGAAAATGCTCTCTGTGCACAGAGGATTCAGTTATTTCATAGCTTGGCATTTAAAGCGCTTGCTTCAACTCCAGGGTATTATCTCAGTAGTGCACAAATTATTGATACTTGTATGTAGAGGATATTCCTAGAAGAAAATCTGTAGAAGGGGCTTTGAAACTTATTTTCTTAGAAAATTTGGAGGGTTTTCTACCTCTGCCTCTTTTCATAACAGAGGCAGAAAAAGAATAATTTAACTTGGCAAGGGATTCTGAAAATTGTCTCCATAATGGTTAGGATCATGTACAACGATAACTTGGCAAGGGGTCTGAAAAACAAAAATGCGGAAAAATTGACAAAGCTTTCAAATTAAAAATTGGGAAATGTTGAGAAAGCCATACATACCCTGACTCAAAAATTGAGAAAACCATACCCCAATGCAATTGAAAAACCCATAGCTTGATACAATTCGGAAAAGCTTGACAAGAAATCAACCTTTTATATGCTTGACACGCAATCGAAGAAAAGCAAGAGAGATTTTATATAAAAGGCTAAGTTTCTTCAATCACTAGGGGACTGAACATTTTTGATKTTAAAGATTCTATGTAGTGTTTCTATAGAATTATAACCATTTTGGTAAAAGTAGTTGATGAATATTATTTTAAGATAGAGTTGTGTTCCATTATTATTATWATTAGCTAAGTGGGAAACTCGCAATGTTGAGTGATGATAAACACTTTAGTCCTTTGATATACATCATTAAACGTTTTAGGCCTYGAGTATTAGTAGACTAACTGCAACAACAATCTTATATTGATAGGGGTAGATGTATCAATTGATTTCTTATTTTTGAAACCTTCCTAAAATTGATTTGAGTGGATATATGTTTTGAATGATTATTTTAGAAATCTTCGTATAAAGGCCTCTTACATACTTGTACAAGACTTTGTAAGACCCCGGTCTTRTAGGAAATCTTGGAAATTTTAGGAACAACTTGTTATGATTTTGTATTGAGAATAATCCTTTCTTCTTACCTTGTTCCTASTCTACATTCTATGGAGGTCTCATTTTTTGCACTTGGAAGATTTTTTCTTACTTCTTTGTAAYGTACTTGTTCATCTCAGTCCCTTGTTTGGGTGCTTTAAAATTCCTTCCCACTTTCTCAATATTTAGCTCCRATACCAATTTGTTATATAATTGCTTGTTCACAGCCTTACCACAAGCTAACTATTATGTATAATATGCTCTAATACCATAAATATGCACCCGTCACCACCCTATTTGGTATGATTCTTACACTGAGGTGCCCTTGGTATCATAATTCTACCCTATTAAGAATGCACAATGCTTACTACCATGATATGTAACATCTAACATAACAAGAACAACAATATAAATAAGCATAAACACACATAACCATATACAACATAGGTACATAAGATAAACACAACATTAAGTACAAACCCTAATCATGACACTTGTCTTGTGTAAAAATGTCACCGTTTGGCTGCATATGAAGGATGTTCCCCCCAACTATAAGCTATGCTGCTCCGGTTCTCTCAATAGTAGGCCACCCCTGAGCTGGGGCTATGTGTCTACAAGGACAAATGACTCCCATAGATGGCTAGACTTCATCACAAAACCCATTGTCAAACAAATAACCACATGCAGACTCCTCGTTTTCCACCATTCAACTCTCTTCCCCAACTTGCACCACCCCAGGGATGGAATCCCCTTCTTTGCCTTATAGTCCTTCGGGCAATTATCACCCCCCTCTAGGACTCCAATGCCGTATGTTTAGGAATATCAATGGTCGAGGCGCCATAAAATCCTTTTGTTTGTGAAGTCACAATCACATCAATCCCATGCTTAGGCCCATAGGTGATTTGCAAGTCGATTGATGTTGGTTAAGTACAGGTTAATGATTAATTCCATTCATGACCAAGGAGTGAACAAAGACAAAGTAATCCATAGGTAGAATGACTGATAGATTCCCCAAATCCATGGAATTCATATTTATGTGTTGAACTTGCCACTTAGCACCCAAGGAACTCCATTCAATGCCTTGGCACTGTTGAAATATAGTAACTGCGAAGAATATTCTAATTATAATTGAGTTATTATCGGACTTATGTATGAC
>JASDQU010738433.1:139711-150947 GCA_032191745.1 Picea mariana | reverse complement strand
GGAGGCCAGGATGTATGCGTCTTTGGTGAGGCAATGTTGGATAATGTATGGGCCATGCCAGAGTGACTCGAATTTGCCGTGGCCAAAGGTATCATGAGTGATATCATAAGTCAGGACGAGGTCGCCTTCGCGAAATGAGTGAAGGTTGACATGGCGATCAAAGGTATCCTTGAATCATTTTTTAGATGCCTCGTTGTTATGTAAGGAAGATCGATGATCTTCATCCAGAGACTCCAAGTTCAGCAAGCGCTGCTCCATTGGAGCAGTGTCGGGTAATATCTCAATTGCGGTGCGTAAGGTGGGAATTTCACACTCAATGGGAAGAGTGGCCTCAACCCCATGGACTAAATGAAATGGTGTGAAACCAATAGCTGTTTTCACAGCCGTTTGGTAAGCCCATAACGCAGAAAATAACATATGATGCCAATTGGTTTTATGTTTATTAACCATGCACTGTAACATGGTCTTGAGGACTTTGTTAACTGCCTCGACCTGTCCGTTAGACTGAGGGTAATATGGTGAGGCCAACTCGTGAGAGAATCCTAACCAAGATGAGAGTTCGATGAAGATCTCATTCTCGAAGTGTTTCCCATGATCGGAAATGAGTTGGAGGGGTACTCCAAAGCGAGATATGACATGGTTAAAGAAAAAACGCGCTGCAGTGTCAGCGGTGTTGTTGAAGGTGGGCATAGCTTCGGCCCATTTGGTGAAGTAATCAATGACGAAAATAATGTATTTGTGACCATTGCTGGAGGGGGGATTACAAGTCATGAAGTCGATGCCCCATTTACAAAAAGGGCCGGTGGTGATGACCAGGTGAAGAAGAGCAGGGGGGGCTCAAGATTTATTGGCGTAGAGATGACATTGCTCACATCGTTTCACAGCATGAATGCAATCATGAAACAAGGTAGGCCAAAAGTAACCAGCTTGGATAATCTTTTGAGCAGTGGATATGCCCGAAAGATGGCCCCCACATGCACCACTGTGGCAGTCATTTAAGACTCCATCAGCCTTGTCAATAGTCAGGCATCGACGAAGAATGGTGTCGATGCCCCGCCGGTATAGGATGTCTCCGATGAGGAGGTAGCAGGGGCCTGATGGGGAATACGATGACGATCATCTCGTGAAAGGTGGTTACCGAACTTTTGAATTCAGAGATAGACGAGGAGGTCACCATACCAAGGATCATCAGAAGTGATGTAAAAGAGATGTTCGTCGGGAAATTCGGTGTTGACGGGGGCACTGGTGGTTTCAGAGGGAAGGGCCATGACAAGTTCGGAAAGAACAAGGGCCTTCTTACTCTTAGGTGTGGAAAACTTGAGGTCGTACTTCTGAAGGATAACGATCCATCGAGAAAATTTTTCGTTAACTTGCCGACGACTGAGTAAGTACTGCATAGGGTTGGAATCTACGACGACCTTTGTTGTGCGAAGCAGAATGTAGTGGCATAGTTTCTGGACTGCGAGGACGACTGTAAGAGCAAGTTTCTCTTTGTATTTATATTTCAAAGGTGGCCCTTAGAGGTTTTTACTAATGTAATAAATGACGTTCTCACGATTGTCATCACCTAGCTGGATGAGAACTCCGACTACTGATACAGCTGATGCTGATACGTAGAGGATATAGTCGCGATTGTAGTCAGGTGCACTAATTAATGGTGCGTTTGAGAGTGCGGTTTTAAGATCGTCAAATGACTGTTGGGCATGGTCGCCCCAGTGAAAAGGGATGTCGTGACGTAGTAAGCGAAGGAAACCGTGTGCACGTATGGCGTAGTCTGGGACAAAGCATCTAAGAAAGTTAGCTTTTCCCTATAGGCTATGAAGTTGGCGTAAATTCTAGGGAGGTGGAATTTTGGTGATAGCTTGGACTTTGAGGGGGTTTACTGTAATACCTCTTTGGGAAACAATAAAGTCGAGGAGGCACTCTGCGGTGACACAGAACACGCACTTGAGAGGATTCAAGCGGATGTTGTACTGATGACACCGTTGAAAGATGATTCGTAAATCATCAATATGATGGGTGTGTTTCTTGGATCGGGCTGTGAGGTCGTCTAAGTAGGAGAGGATGATATGAGCCAGATCGTGAAAGATGTATGTCATAGCCCGCTGGAAAGTTGCACCGGCATTCTTTAAGCCAAAAGGCATGACACGATATGCAAAGGTACCCCAAGGGGTAGTGAATGCGGTTTTATACTGATCGACGGGGTGAATTTGGATTTGATTATAACCGGAGAATCCATCCATAAAGGATAGAGCCTTGTGGCTGATGCAGTCATCGATAATTTGGTCGATGAAAGCCGTTGGGAAGTTGTCTTTGGGACAAGCGTGATTGAGATCACGAAAATCTGTGCAAACGCGGATAGTGCCCTGTTTTTTGTTAGCGGGTACAGGGTTGGAAACCCATGAGGTATATGCGATGGGGTAAATGAACCTAGCAGCGTGTAATTTGTAGATTTCGGCTTTGATAGCCACAACTTTGGATGGGTGTAGAGGTCGTTGTTTTTGGAAAACTAGTGGAACATCGGGCCAGGTGTCGATGCAATGTTCGACTATAGAGGAGTCGAGGCCAGGCATTTCTGTGTATGACCAGGCGAAAATATCCCTATATTCATGGAAGAGGGCTTTATATGCGGTGATTTCCTCAGGAGTGCATGCAGCTCCAATGGTGATTTCTTCGACGATGCCATTTTTGATGGAAATGTCGATCTCAATGGTGGGGGAAATGTTGGCCATGTTTCCTTCTTCAAAAGCATCAGGGGAAGGAATGGAGTTTTTGAACCAGTYGATAGGCCCTGATGGGATAAAATCCTTGGTTTYGACCACGTAAATGGGGTGTTGGTTAGGAGGCGTGGAGGCTTCCTGTGGAAAGAAGAGTGCGCGGTGGTGTAGTGCGTCCTAGGGAGAGTCCAGGTGGTTTAACTCTTCGAGTATTTCTTCGTCGCATTGGAAGTGACAGGAATACWAGGGGTCATGAGGAGTGATATCGGTGACAGTGGTCATGTGCTTGCCCCCTGGTGTGGAAGAGGTAGGGGGGACTATGTTAGGAGATGGTGAGGGTTCACTCGACATAAACCATATATTGAAGTACTGAGGATTACCTGTGGTAGTTGGGTGTAAAGTACCTGTAGGGGAATAAGCGGGAGAGTTTGGGGGTAAATCCTCGGATAAGTCATTTAAGAACCAAGGAGGCGTTGGAAGGGCCTCGCGTTCAGGAGAAATGACTTGAAGATCCTCTAGGGGCGAAGTAATGTCAATTATTGACTCTACGGATTGGTGAAGCAGGGTAAGTTGACATTGCCTGTATTCAAGGGTCATAGGACATTGGTATGTAAAATGAGCTAATGAGTCACAGAGAGAGCAAGGGCGTCTCATATGTTCATTGACTGAAGTGGTGACATAACGGATGTCAGTGATGTTTGTTGAGGAGGACGTAGTAGGAATGGGGTTGCTCTGGAATTTCTGGTGTACTGCGGCTAATGTCTGTCGAAAGCGTGGCAGTGCTGGACAATGGTGTGTATAATGGCCATATTCTGAACATATAGCACAAGCGTATTTGGTCTGCAACCCTTTTCTACTGGAAGGGGGGGTGGTAGGACTGGCTGGAGTGGTGAGTGTTGGGGGAGTGCGATTGAGTGGAATCAAATTTCGTAACTCTGGTAGAGATGGGCAGTTGTTGGTTTGGTGTCCCTCTTTCTCACATAGTGCGCAAGGTGGTGGGATGCATGGGGGAAGTGGAGATGTGGGCTCCTTCTTCTTTCTCCTGCCCCCAACTATGGCAGGGGGGTTAGTGAGTGGGGGTGTGGTGGGAGTAAGTATGGGAATCATCATGGGGATTCCTTCTTTTTGGGGGGGAAGGGATGGTCGAGGGACTATCTCTGGTGGGTGTAAATACTAAACTGGGATTGCTAACACCATATTAGGTAGTGTGAGCGTTGCGGCTACCTGAAAAGCTTCGATACCTGGTGGAGGGTAAAAGAAGGGGATTTGAGTGATGGCTTGGGGAACTGTCTCCCAAATTGGGATATGTCCTTGGGGAGAGGTGGAATCTTGGACTAGTGGGGTCGACAAGTGTCCAGGAGGTTCTTGAGGGGGGGGTTCTGCGACGAGTGGGACGTCAGATATGATAGAAACCTTGGTAGGAGGAAGGGTATCCTCTGTGTGAGTTCCGTTAGATGATACAACACATACTTGATTGGAAGGATGAAGGAGTGGTGGTGCTCCATGGTACATTCCTAACAAGGATGGATCTTTAAAAATCCCAGGACCCATCTCGATGAGTGGATATGCGTCGTGGCTTGTGTGGATGAGAGGAAGAATGTTATCGATGTTGGCAGATGGATTAGGCTCATAATGTGAGACTTGGTCAATAGTAACGATCTTCCCATTGTGGGGGAACATCATGTCCGAAAGACGGAAGATGCCACTGCCTTCATAGCGTACATGTAGCTATGACCGAACAAAATATTATAATCGAGAGGGGCATCGATAACTTCGATATCGATGAGAATAGTCTTGCCTCCGAGTTCGATGGGGACATTTTGGAAGAGCCCTTCAGGAGACGATGGTCGGTCATCATAAGCTCGTAATGTGATGGCAGAGGGTATGAGTTCAGAGGAACCAAGTTTCTGCCATACCATTTTGGACATAATGCATGTAGATGCACCTTCATCAATGATACACCGATGAACTGTGATGTTCCGTATTTTTACTGGTATTTGAAAAGCGATCAAGGTGGGAAGGCGAGGTTCTCCGTTGTCAATATCAAAGGTAATGAGTTGGGTATCTGCGGGGTCGACTGCCCCCAAGGTGGAAAGTAATGATTTTCGCTCAGTAGGACAAGTCTGGAGGACCTCCAAAACTGACATGGCAGCGGGGGATTGTGCTAAGTCGTCTACCAAACTATAGTTATGAGCTGCCCTAGCCTGTGGGTTGTGGAAATTCTTGCGCAATGGGAGGTGAGGGATGTGAGGAGGTGGCTCAGCGGTAGGGCGAGGAATCACCAACAGGGGTCCCTTTGGTGTGGGGTTTGTATCTGGAGGGACGAGAGGAGACTCAACGGGTGCATGACACTGACGATTACACGTTTGCAGAAGGATTTCTTCCTCACTAGTGAGGAGAACTGTGCGATCTGCTGGATTGTTGGGGTTGAGGTATTGTCCCACCTGAGGTGGGGGATGCTGTGTGTCCTGCTGGGTGTTTATCACACCTTGATGTGGAATAGGATTCTGTAGCACGACGGGCAGGGGTTGTTGCATGTATTGTTGTGGTGCCTGCTGAGGGGCATGCGATGTTGGAGAATGGAGAAGACTACCAGAGTATTTCAACTGTTTGAAATCAGTGATTTGGGGGCAATGATGAGTGTAATGGCCAAACTCACCACAAAGGGAACAAGGGAAGATGGTTTTAACATTATTGTTATTTCACCCTTGGCGTTTATTATTATTGCACCCTTGGGGGTTTTGGTTCCCTTGGTTTTGGTTGCCCCCAGTGGATTGGTGTTGTGGGGGTTGATTCCCATCTTGACCTGGGTTGTTGTTATTCCCGTTCTGTCCTTTTTTCTTGGCATTGTTCGACGGATGGGTTGGATTGGTCGTATTTAGCTATTCAAAATTTTGATATTGTTGAACGGGAGAAGGTTGAACAAAATTCACCCCAGCATGAGGGTGTGGGGGAGCCATGGGTTGTGGGGGACCAAGAAATGGAAAGTACGGATTCTGTGGAGGTAACGATCCATAAGGTACATAGGAAGGCATGGTTCTTTCACTAGTACTATAGGATGAGGTAGAGGGGGTACCAGAGTTTGTTTGAATAGGTGGATGTATGGGGGGTGCTGACGGTGGTCCATTGATGGGTGGAGGTATAGCAACAGGGTATGATTGTTGGTAAGGGGGTGGGGGGTAATATGGAGTGCCCCCGTATGCCGACGGGTATTGAGGTGTGCCATACATCGGTGGTGGTTGGGGTTGTGGACCATGGTGAGTGGTGGTACCAATCAGTCCGTCTGCTGAGTGAGACATCCCAGGTTTGTCTTGGCCAAATGGTACAGGTTTGGGAAGATCAGGAAGTACAGTGTATAAGTACCCTGACTGTGCATAGATGAGGTCATACTGTTGGGCCTTACTGATGGCTTCCTCTTCAGATTGAGGGAAGGTGGAAGCTAAATCCTTACCGAGGAGAGAGACAAGTGATCTAAGAAACCAGTCGAGACATTGTTGCTTGGTGGTTTCTGCTTTGCACAAACTACATCGCCTACGCCACTCATGGATGTAGTCAGTGATATGTGTGGCTGAGGTTTGTTTGAAATTAGAAAGTAGTTCTAGACCATTGTCATGGTAGATGGGTAATTGGAAGAAGGTCAAGAATTCTTTGGCCAATGACTCAAAAGTTGCGTGGGACCCTGATTTTTCTTATACATACCATTTGGCTGATGGGCCAGTGAGTGTGCGTTGAAATAATTGCAGTCTGATGGAATCATCCATAATGCTATTGGAGAAGCACCATAGGTGAAAGGTCATGACATGGTTGGCAGGGTCATCGCCTGCCTGGCAGGGTCATCGCCTGCCTTTCCTTCAAACTTTGGTATGTCTGAAGGTAGTTTGGTGCGCATTGCAGGCCATGTGGGATTATGCAATATAGGATCATTGGTGAGTTTGCTGAGATCCGGTATGTTGAGAGAGGCCAAATATGGCATCTGCAGTCGGGGGGGAGGATTGGCTCCGGCCATGGTGTGATTTTGTTATGAACCTGACCCTTGAGGTGGGCTAGGTGGGTTGGTGCTTCCTCCTTGAGAGGAAGTTGGTCCCCCGCTTCCGTGTAAAGGAGAGCGGGTGAATGGATGACCTTGGGAAGTGGACCCAAGTAATGTAGAACCAAGCAAATATGATCCTAAAATAGTAGCACTCACAGGAGTGTGTGAAGGAGGTGCTGATGAGTGGGCAAGACCAGACACTCCCCCTAAGATAGGAGGGAGGTTTAGCAAGCGTCGTGAACGACGGGGGTTCTGTGGTTCCCCTATGATGTCGGACTAGCTGCATGGATGTGTGCAAAGAGTGGTGAGATTAATATAGAAACAAGAGCCTTTGCGTTGAATGTTTATGTTAGCTCCCAAAATGAATCCGTCCATTTGGTCACATTTTGTGGTGGATAGCATGGCTATTGGTAGTTTTCTCAAATTAGTTTTGGGTTTTTCTAGCTGCAAAACTTAGGTTATGATTTTTGTCTTAGAAATAAGACGACCCATAAAGGTCTTCTCTTTAAAATTTTCATAAAATGCTTTCAACAGCTAACGTGTGTTTCAAACATGAGTGTTAGCTAGTGAAAGTAGCGACTTTCAACAACTAAGGAGCATCTCTCATAGGTCCATGCGCTGGTGAAAGTGTTACTTTTCAAACATCCAAAGAAACATTGTCGCGGGTCGTGCACTGGTGAAAGTGATGACTTTCAACAGCTAAGGGGCGTTTCCCACAGGATCATGCACTGGTGAAAGCAGTGACTTTCAACAACTAAGGGGCGTTTTCCACGGGCTGTTGGTTGAAGAGAGTGGGAATCACGTGCATTTATCCACGTTTCAAAAATCAAATCAGGATGCGATCAACTCACGTCATGCAATCAAGAAAGACGCGCTGGTGAAAGCGGTGACTTTCAACAGCTAAGGGGCATTTTCCACGGGCCGTTGGCTGAAGAGAGGAGCGGGAATCACGTGCGTTTATCCACGTTTCAAAAATCAAATCAGGATGTGATCAACTCACATCATGCAATCAAGAAAGACGCACTGGTGAAAGTGGATAATCATGAAAAATCGAGTTCCACATCCAAGTTGGATTACAAATTGGATCCGGTTCAGAAACTCATGCTCCAAATCATGGCGTCGGGGATGGCAAGTTCAAATCCATTAGCGCAGGTACAGAAGATGTACTGCTGGGATGACAACACCAAATCAGATCATTGCTTCCCTATCACGCATCGCTCACGAATGTTTGTTAAGTTTCTAATGTTAAAAAACAGAGCCGACTCCCGAGTGCTTTCAACAGCGCAAGACCTCGGCCCGAATATCAGTTTCCTGTGTTGTGTATGCAAAATTGTTTGGGATTTTGGGTGACAGAATGGTGAGGAGACGCAGTGGGTCTTTATTGAGAAAAGAGTTAGACAACCTATCTTTCCTACAGACACATCCAGAAGTCCAGAAACACTTCTCGAACGCAGGTTGTATTGAATTCGTTGAGAGATTGCAGAATGGTTGCCACCAGTCGACAACAAAAGATTTTGCCAAAACTTTCGATAGGAATAAAGCTCCTGTTGGGTCCTTGGAGATCTTAGTAGATGAAGCTGCCATCGCTGCAGCGACCAGCCTACCAAGGTCAGGCTAGAGTTGGTTCAAAACCACTGCCACCAAAAACTTAAACTTCAGAGTTTATTTAAAGGAGGAGTTCAAGCATAATGCATGGAAGAAGAGCATACCAGTTTCACATTTAGAAGATGAATGGCAGGATCTGTTTAAGGGCATCCAACTCTACATCACATCGGAGGGCAGGTATGACAAACTCATGATGTATCATTTCAAGCTCCTAGACCATTTCACAGGTAAAACGCTTCTCAATTTACCCTTTTTCTTACACAAGAGTTTAACTAAGGTCTACAAAAAGATCAGGGCTCAACCCCTAAGCATGAAGAGTACTCTGTGCCACTTTGGCCTTATTAAATTGATCATTCTGGAGGAATTAAGGCAGAAGGGAAGGAGCTGGCAACATTTCTTATTTTGGGGGGGTTTTGAAACACAGACTCAGCCCGTAAATGAATAGGGGAAATGTGGAAAGAAACAGTTGACTCCTCAAAGTAGTTCGAGGAGGAGGAGGACTCTGCCAGGACCTCCAGAGGATAGAATCTCTGGTGTGAAATCCCACAGGTCAAAGAAAAGGTTGAACTTTGAAACTACCACAGAGCAGCCTACAGAGTAGCTTACAGAGAAGAAGACAAACATATTAAACCTGCCCTACACAGACTCAGAACCAGAGCAAGAAGATGAGAGCCCTGTCATCAAGAGTCCTGAATAGTCAACTGAGTTTGCACAGAATTATGAGACCTTCACTCATACAGAGGAAGGAGAAACATCAAAGAGCTCTAAGTCAAAGAAAACTTAGAAAATCAAGCATCTGAAAGAGGTAATCACTCAGCAAGAGGTCTTGGAACGGGTAATCAAAGAAAGGTACAAGAAGTTGTCTGATAACTTCTCAAAAACCAATGCTGCATTTGAGAGACTGGCTCGAGAAAGTGTTAAAGAGAAGAAAAGAAAGCAGAAGATCACCAAAGATTACAATAATCTATGGTGGCTTGCAAAGTGCCTTAAAAGGAAGATAAGAAGATTGAAACAAAAACAAAAGCAAAAATTCCACCCAGATCTGAAGGTGCTTGCTCAGGTTGCTGTTAACATGCAAGGAGAGAAATCAGAGACACATTGAATTTTTGTTGAAATCGCATTTTGGAGGTGAAAGTTCATTTTTGGCTCAGACAAAGCTTTCACCAGCGCAAAGCGAAATTTTATGACCCGTTAGCTGGTGAAAGTCAGCGCTTTCACTAGCTAACCAGCGAATTATAAAGCCCGTTAGCTGGTGAAAGCAGGAAAATCATTTTTGGAAGCCAAGGACGGAAAAGGTCAATTCTTACAGATTATAAAGAAGTTCTGGAGTATCAAGGGGATATCAGATCGCTTGCAAAGGACTCTACATCAGAGATTTGAGGAAATTTTGGGAACCACATGTAAAACAAACTTCCTCAAATATCGACTGTGAACGTTGAA
Source organism: Picea mariana (assembly GCA_032191745.1). NCBI lineage: Eukaryota > Viridiplantae > Streptophyta > Pinopsida > Pinales > Pinaceae > Picea > Picea mariana. Next base: position 141,155 of record JASDQU010738433.1, on the reverse strand, counting down.
GAAATCCAACTGCCAAGACAGGTGTCTTGCCATGTTTCATCACATCACAGATTCCAGGAGCTGAAGGATGCAGATGGCGAATTTTTGAGATTGAAGACAATTCAAATGCTAGTTTGGTTGTTAAGTTTTTATTATCAAGTTGTTTAGTTAGATTTGAATTGATTTTATTAAATACAGGTCCATGTTTTTAGGATCTGTAAAACTGATTGTAAGAGGCTATAAATGCCTAATTTTGATAAGAGACAAGGGTTCAAACTGGGAGATATTTTGATGCTACTGTATAGACTCTTTTTACAGAAATAAAATTCAGTTTCCTTTCGTTTTCAATATCAGAATTGTCCATCTTTCCTCTTCTGTACTTTGTTTCAGTTTATTTTAGTTCATGAAGACTGTTATCTCTTTATTGAGCTCATAGACTTGAAATTAAAGGATCTCTCCCTATCTTGCATTAATCCCTACATTCATTTGTATTTGGAAATCAAGAATAGTGTTCTTCATTCCTCCCTTTCAATTACTTGATCTGATTATTGTTTCCTGAAAGCACTGTTTATTTAAATGTGTGATGAGTTATTTATTTCATTGATCATTAAAGACCCCACTGTCCCAAACACATAAAAAACATTATTTCTAAGTTACCAAGCATCCTTAGCCTACAACCCTAAGGAGTTTCTTGGAGTGATAACAGTTTACACAATATATATATATCCAAATCAAACTGTAATCAGATGTGCAACATACATAAAATGTTTTGAAAAAGAAGCATATATGTGGGTAAGTGGGTTTTGTCCGCATGGGGAATCAAAAAGAAAACAAATGCTCATGTCCTAGAAGATGTAACATCCTTCTGTTGTGGGGTATTCTACCCTACAGACTAATAAGCTAGGGCTCTAAACTTATACGCAGATCATGACCCTTAAGATTTAACTTTTAACCTTCTACCCAAAATCTCAATCCCTTTTCTCAGGCAAACACGAGAAGAGTAAACCAACCTTTTTTCGACGGTTGAAGTAGATCCTCCGTTGAGTTGTTATCTCCTTGATGCTGTTGCTCCTTCCACAAAGATTCCTGCAATCAAGATAATACTATGCATGCATGCTACTGATCTACTAGAGGGTTAGAGATAAAACATAAATCAAATAACATAGATGAGACTCATGTATTCGGGACGGGAAAAGTATCTTTTTCATTAAATTCAATATGAACCAACTTACAACGATTTCTGAGGCCGGTCACCATTCCACGATCCTGATCCTGGGCTCTTCCTCTTCCTTTTGTCCTCCAACTGCTGCTGCATGAATTTCTCCTAAATCTTGAGGCAAGGCTAAAGGGTTGGGACAAAACTGGCTTGGCAATTTGGCAGAGTTTCTTTGCTATGATTTTCCTCCTTTGAATAGTACCCCTACCCCTCCTTTTATAGGCTAGAAGGAGCTAGGGTTTTTGGCGA